>CM053244.1:10078840-10106340 GCA_028583405.1 Pogonophryne albipinna
ACTCCCATCAGTTGCCTGTTTATCAGCAAACTTGCACTTTAATGATTGATACTGGGGGAACTAATTATGACACCTCAGTTCACTCATTAAGCTACACAGCTACAAATGATTAATTGATTTATCACATTTTCCCAAGGCTCCATTTATAATCTCATGCTGAAATGGGTTCGGAGAAGGAGGGGGAGGAAAGAGGGAGACCATACAGAGGGAGAGAGGGAGGAAGAAAGGATAAGACAGGGAAGAGTGAGAGGAAGGGTGAAGCAGGGGGTGAAGAAAAGTAGAGGTACAATTTTAAAGGTGGAGCGGAGGTTAAGGAATATTAATATACTCCAACTGGTGCTATTAAACTATATTAATGTACTGCAAGCTCAGAGATAAGTGCTTCACTTATTATAGCGGGAGGGGGGGGGGGGATCAAAAACAAGCACACTGATATTATGGGGTTTGTTCATGAGAACTCCACAACAGACGCTTCCAGGGATCATTTTCACTTTTAAGATTTTAATGTTTAATGTTTTCATCTTCATTGAAAATCAGTGAATGGTATAATACAGCAGTAGCAGCAGAAGAGCAATCATGACAAAGGAAATAGCATTTTTATTTTCTCAGGTTTCATGGCCCATTAAAACTATTGAACATCTAAAGGCTATCATTCAATCCAGGGAGGGAAATGGAAATCCTGATGGCTGCTATGAGGAGTGTGTGAGTATAACCCACACAATGAAGTCCAACTTGAATCCTGTGTTTTCCACTGTCTGCTGGCTTTAACATTCCTTCATCTTGTGTTCTAGATCTGTGCCAAACCTGGCTTTAAAGGGGCGACTATAGGCGCTTTCCCACCGCAGTACTTTTCCCACAAAGGTTAGTTAGATCTTAGTTCATGAGAACTCTTTAGTTCTCATGAACTAAGTACAGATCGCGTTCACACCGGAATAAATCCCTGGGGGAGGATTAGGCAAATGTAGCCGCTGACGTCACTTCTTCTTCTTCTGCTTTGGGTTTACAACTTCACAGCGTATACTGCCACCCAAAGTCCCCGGCCGGAGAAGGGAGAAGGGAGAAGGGAGAAGGGAGAAGGGGGAAGGGAGAAGGGAGAAGGGAGAAGGGAGAAGGGGGAAGGGGGAAGGGAGAAGGGAGAAGGGAGAAGGGAGAAGGGAGAAGGGAGAAGGGACTGGCTTCAGTAGAAGCTGCTGGGACTCCCAGCAGCTTCTACTGAAGCCTTCCGAGTAAATCGCCAGAACGCCGACATCTCCACCGCTCCCATGTTTTCTTTTGCCATAAGTTAGTCTCTCTGCGTTTCTGCGCTGGGCTAATGCTAATGCTAATAATGCTAATGCGAGGATAATAAAATGGCGGCTTCACAAAACTTTTTGGGAGTTTTACGGGGTGTGGTTTGCAATCCGCCCAGCCAATCAGACATAGGAACCTTTTTCTCCCACGAAAGTCCCTGCTCTCTAGCAGGGACGGAAAAGGGGGTGGAAAGGTTCTCATGAACACATTTTTGTTCCGGATTTTTTTGGTGTGAACGCGACATTTCGGAACTATATCGGAAAAGTACTGCGTGTGAACGCGCCTTATGGCTGTGAGGGAGTGCCATGTATCTTTGGGCGAGATACTTAACCCTTAATTGCTCCCGATTGGCATGGTGTGATTGTTAGCTTACTGGCATATTGCTGTGTATGAATGAAGTGTTAATGGGTGAATGAAGACTTGTAGAATGCAAGGCGCTATATACCTTTCTAATACTGGCTGCTTATCGGTTGAGCACTAAACACACCTGTCACAACAATGTGGTAACATCAAACTGTAGACTATACACTTCATACAAGGAAATATCATACGTACTACTGTCATTCTGCAGCTACTTCATCACTTATGTATTGTTTAATAATGCTGCTACTTCCGCTTTTATTCTTGAAATGTGTAATTATTATATTTCTATTTTTGTAATAGTTATGCTCACTTGCTCCCTTTGTTGTCTCTATCAGTACTGTCTCTTTGCTGTAACTATGCACATTTCCCCTGTGGCACTAATGAAGGAATGCTGATTCTGATTCTGCTGCATGAGCATCGGGATCAGGTACTTCAATCCAAACAAGATCAACATTATATCAGGAGGAGGTGTATCAGGAGGAGGTGTATCAGGAGGAGGTGTATCAGGAGGAGGTCTCTCAGGAGGAGGTGTATCAGGAGGAGGTCTCTCAGGAGGAGGTGTATCAGGAGGAGGTCTCTCAGGAGGAGGTGTATCAGGAGGAGGTCTCTCAGGAGGAGGTGTATCAGGAGGAGGTCTCTCAGGAGGAGGTCTCTCAGGAGGAGGTTCTCAGGAGGAGGTCTCTCAGGAGGAGGTGGTCTGCAGGAGGAGGAGTTGTATCAGGCGGAGGTGTATCAGGAGGAGGTCTCTCAGGAGGAGGTGGTCTGCAGGAGGAGGTGTATCAGGAGGAGGTGTATCAGGAGGAGGTCTCTCAGGAGGAGGTGTATCAGGAGGAGGTGTATCAGGAGGAGGTCTCTCAGGAGGAGGTCTCTCAGGAGGAGGTGGTCTGCAGGAGGAGGAGGTGTATCAGGAGGAGGTCTCTCAGGAGGAGGTGGTCTGCAGGAGGAGGAGGTCTCTCAGGAGGAGGTGTATCAGGAGGAGGTGGTCTGCAGGAGGAGGTGAATCAGGAGGAGGTGTATCAGGAGGAGGTGTATCAGGAGGAGGTCTCTCAGGAGGAGGTGGTCTGCAGGAGGAGGTGGTCTGCAGAAGGAGGTGTATCAGGAGGAGGTCTCTCAGGAGGAGGTCTCTCAGGAGGAGGTGTATCAGGAGGAGGTGGTCTGCAGGAGGAGGAGGTCTCTCAGGAGGAGGTGTATCAGGAGGAGGTGTATCAGGAGGAGGTCTCTCAGGAGGAGGTTCTCAGGAGGAGGTCTCTCAGGAGGAGGTGGTCTGCAGGAGGAGGAGGTGTATCAGGAGGAGGTCTCTCAGGAGGAGGTGGTCTGCAGGAGGAGGAGGTCTCTCAGGAGGAGGTGTATCAGGAGGAGGTCTCTCAGGAGGATGTGGTCTGCAGGAGGTGGTGTATCAGGAGGAGGTGTATCAGGAGGAGGTCTCTCAGGAGGAGGTGTATCAGGAGGAGGTGTATCAGGAGGAGGTCTCTCAGGAGGAGGTGTATCAGGAGGAGGTCTCTCAGGAGGAGGTCTCTCAGGAGGAGGTCTCTCAGGAGGAGGTTCTCAGGAGGAGGTCTCTCAGGAGGAGGTGGTCTGCAGGAGGAGGAGGTCTCTCAGGAGGAGGTGTATCAGGAGGAGGTCTCTCAGGAGGAGGTGTATCAGGAGGAGGTCTCTCAGGAGGAGGTGTATCAGGAGGAGGTGTATCAGGAGGAGGTCTCTCAGGAGGAGGTCTCTCAGGAGGAGGTGTATCAGGAGGAGGTCTCTCAGGAGGAGGTGGTCTGCAGGAGGAGGAGGTCTCTCAGGAGGAGGTGTATCAGGAGGAGGTCTCTCAGGAGGAGGTGGCCTGCAGGAGGAGGTGTATCAGGAGGAGGTCTCTCAGTAGGAGGTCTCTCAGGAGGAGGAGGTGTATCAGGAGGAGGTCTCTTAGGAGGAGGTGTATCAGGAATAGGTGGTCTGCAGGAGGAGGAGGTGTATCAGGAGGAGGTCTCTCAGGAGGAGGTCTTTCAGGAGGAGGTATCTCAGGAGGAGGTCTCTCAGGAGGAGGTGTATCAGGAGGAGGTGTATCAGGAGGAGGTCTCTCAGGAGGAGGTGTATCAGGAGGAGGTGGTCTGCAGGAGGAGGAGGTGTATCAGGAGGAGGTATCTCAGGAGGAGGTGTATCAGGAATAGGTGGTCTGCAGGAGGAGGAGGTGTATCAGGAGGAGGTCTCTCAGGAGGAGGTGTATCAGGAGGAGGTGGTCTGCAGGAGGAGGAGGTGTATCAGGAGGAGGTCTCTTAGGAGGAGGTGTATCAGGAATAGGTGGTCTGCAGGAGGAGGAGGTGTATCAGGAGGAGGTCTCTCAGGAGGAGGTCTCTCAGGAGGAGGTATCTCAGGAGGAGGTCTCTCAGGAGGAGGTGTATCAGGAGGAGGTGTCTCAGGAGGAGGTGTATCAGGAGGAGATGGTCTGCAGGAGGAGGAGGTGTATCAGGAGGAGGTATCTCAGGAGGAGGTCTCTCAAGAGGAGGTATCTCAGGAGGAGGTCTCTCAGGAGGAGGTCTCTCAAGAGGAGGTATCTCAGGAGGAGGTCTCTCAGGAGGAGGTGTATCAGGAGGAGGTGTATCAGGAGGAGGTGTATCAGGAGGAGGTGGTCTGCAGGAGGATCAGGTGTATCAGGAGGAGGTATCTCAGGAGGAGGTCTCTCAGGAGGAGGTATCTCAGGAGGAGGTCTCTCAGGAGGAGGTGGTCTGCAGGAGGAGGAGGTGTATCAGTAGGAGGTGTAATGAGATGCTGGGCTGCTAACAATAGCTGCTGTGTCGCTGCTTAGCCTGCTGCTCTCCTCCTATTTGTCATAATCACAGGCAGTTTTCTCATTAGTGGAAACCATTAGCCTCAAAGCGCTATCTGCCTCTTATCACCCAGCAGCACCACATCCCACTCCCACACAGCTCCAACACCAAATACAATCACACAGCGTAGCATGCAGCGTAGCCAGCAGAAACACACCCAGAGCGCCACCGGCCCATGCCTTGCTCAGGTATCTCATGAGGAAGTCACTGACCCCACATCTAACTGAGTAGCTCCGGCAGCACCAGTTACAAAGCACACCCATCCTAATCTGGCTCCATTAGCGGCGGCTGTCCCTCCCCACTTCCTGGGCTTTGTTCGGCTGTCAGGATGACCAATGACGTCGCAGCGCCGCCTGATTCATGGCGGCGACCCGGAGATCACATCTGATGGGAGCGTCAGGCCAAAGGACCAAACGCACCCCAAGCAACCCATTATAGTCTATTTATCTAGCTGGACATCTAATGGGAGCGCTTCTTTTCCACTCCGACAGCGTGATGCTATCACTGAAAGCTGGGTAACACTTGGCATGCTCAGCTGGGGCTATCTGGAGTGGTGCAGGTTAATAACTGGAATAGCTGTTAACTTTTGAGACCTATAGAAAGGAATTAGTCTTGACTGAAGCCCATGGAAGCTCCTCTGTTTTAAATAAGCACAATCTGGTTGGAGATGTGTTTAGACATCAATCATCCTCTGAAACATTTCCTCCCCAACGAGCTGGGTTTGAATCATTCCACATGCAGGGGATCATTGCTGTTCAGGAATTGCTTCAACAAGAGGCCAATTAGATTGTAGCTGTAGTTCCAAACACAAGGCCTTTCAAATCCAGATATTCTCATTTCTCAATACAAAACCATATCGTTCAAAGATTTTGGCCTGATAAATAAATAATAATGAGGTTAGCATTGAGCTAAAAGGGTACTTTTGTGTTCCTCGATCTCAGATATGAAACAAAAGTATTGACTTGGGACTTTCTTTAATCCACACCTCATAATGCAGTATATTGACATACTAACATAAAGAAAAACAAAACCAAGAGGATCATGACGTAGGTAAATGACGTATTGTGGGGCAAATACAATGCAACAAAGAAACACATGATTAGTGAATGCATGAACAAACAAGTATATACATGAGCACAACTAATGTTATGAGGTTAGCTTGCAAACACATTGAGATAGCATGTTGAAATAAAACGAGGCTTTTATAACTATGCTTGTTTTTGAGCTTATATCCATTGGATACAACAACATTGGACTCAGTAGTGATACAGCAATGGGACCTCCAGTGGGTTCTCCAGGGGGGTTCTCATGGGCCTGAAGCTCAGAATCTTTCTAACAAAGTCCTGAGCCTCTACTGTTTCAAATACAGCACATTATTTGTACCGAACCCAAATAATTGTTGCATATATACCAATACATGTTAAACCCCTCCCCTTTGCCTTTATTGTTAACCCTCCTGTTGTCTTCGGGTCAAATCTGACCGATTTACTACTTTCATCAATCATAACTTTTTGTTTTACATTCGATTGCATTAAGGCTTTATGATCAGGTCTGCACATAACTGGTGCGAGTCCTAATGGTCAGTGTCACTGTCTGAGGGTCTATATATATGTATATCAATAATATACATAGTTATCTCATGCTTTAAATACAAAGAGTTTTTTAGAGAGTGTTAATTTTTCCATGCAGGCCCATAAATGATGCTGTTTTTAATAATAAAGTATGTTAGATTAAACAAAACAACTAATAAGAAACTGTGAATTTGCATGATAATATGGCACCTCCAAGTTCCTGCATACTTCCTTCTCCTCCTCCTCCTCCTCCTCCTCCTCCTCCTCCTCCTCCTCCTCCTCTCTCCATGTCATTAGGCCCTCCGCCCTCCCGAGCACTCAAACATGTAAAAGAGCTTCCATTTTGGGAGAGATTTGTTTGTGGCATTAATAGCCTTTAGTTTTCCACATGGGTTCCCAGCAGCCGGAGACATTAGAAAGAGAAGTGAGCTGCGACACATCTCCCCTCTCATCCTCTCATCCCTGCCTCATCTGTCACACAGGGGGGGAACATTAAAGGAAACAGTTTGGCAGATTGTATTTACAGTTGAACATCTTTGTAGGCAGATAAGAGTCTATTTAAGAGACACATTTACACTGGATACGTTTTCATAAGTTCAAGTGATTCTATGATGACACATTAAAGCTAATTATCTTTTGCAAATGTTACCAGATCATAACAACAAACATCTTAACCTGTTAAGCCCTGAGCCTGTTTTTCAGGTCTCAGGCTCAAAAATGACATTCCCAGAACAAATGACCATATCTTCACTTCTAAAAGGGTTAAATTAATAATCTTTTTTCTCAAAGCAAGGTTACACCTGTGAGTTGGATGTAGAAGTGTCAGAATCAATATTTTTTTTTTATTTTAAAGTAAATTCAGATTGAACATAGTAAAATAATTTTAATTATTGTGTCCGTCCAAAAAAAAGCATGACTTATAGTGAAAACCACCCTTGAATGATGGGTTAGTAGACTAAAAGCTTTAAGAATCCAAACAATAACATATAATAATTACCCTGTATCAAGATTGATGCAAAACAAGTGCCATTTGACCTTTTTAGAGAGATTTAGCAACAAAAAAAGCCACTTCTGGGGTCATTTGGGTGCATTTTCCATATCTCTGGCCCCCCTCGTTCGATTTTGATGATTGACATCTCTTTTTAACCGTTAGAGCCAATAGAATCGAGGGGACGTTCCTAAAATCCATCCAAACATTACCCATTGGTGAATGAGTGCTGCACAGCCAGAATGCCCCTGAACCGGAAGCTGCGATACACTCTGGTGGCTACCATTAGCAGCTAATTTAAAATCTCTGATTTTTACATAAAAATGTAATTATGGATTATCAATATTTTTTTCAAAGCGACAGACACATTGGATTAACCATTGGATTAACCTTCAGCAGCGTTTTTATCATTTTAATGCCATTGAACACGACTTTTGATCAGAATAACAGCTAAGGTGAGACGATCTCCCGTGTTTGCTCCGTAATGCTACGTGTTGTGATGTCTGTGTTTGCTTCCCCTGTCGCGAGTTCTAATCGTTCAGTGATGATACTAATACCTATATAATCTGTGGAGTCTCAGCTTTAATCGGATATCTTAAATGTGCAGTTACGATAAATAATAAGGGTATTTTTACCTTGAGTTCTGTGCTAAGTGCGTTAGCATTTTTTCGCTCAGGGGTCATTTAGCAACCCAGTCTCACGGCATTTCGTGTTATAGTCACGACATTTAATCTATTGATTCATGTTCACCATTACGATTTCCCCATTTTTTCGTGTCACACAGAACGATTTTAAAAGCAATGTATTTCTATTGGTAGTATGTTTCGTGCCTGCAACACGTATTTTTGTCCGGTCGGGTCTTGGAAGACCGGAAGCTGTGGTTCACAAAAACATTTTCTTACTCAATATCAAGCCACAGTTATTGTTTTTATTTTAAATCGTATAATGTCTGACTTTTGTTGCTGTCCGTGAGGAAAATAAATGGGGCTCAGAGCCTCAGAATACTGAAATCTGTATTTTTTAAATCTTTTTTTCCTTCTAATTTGTTATTATTTTCTAAATAATACACTATTATTTACTCAACAATAACACACAATTATCCTTGTTTTTATTTATTCGTTTAATTCTTTAATCTCGGGCTTTTTAGCCGTTCCTCAGGAACTGAATTTCAAAATAAAGTCACCGGAAACAGACGTAGGCCTATAAGGGACATTTCGAGCATCATTGCGATACACACCACACACCCACTGAACTGATTACCCAAGATCCTCAGCTAGAAGCTCGGTGATTGGATTGTTTAGCCGCAATGCACGTTGGGATATGGTATGTATGCGATATGAAATCCGAAAAACATTTTTTTTTAAAGTGTGCTTGCTTTTCTCTTTGAAAGTCATCACATAACGGCATTGTAATACACGGTTCGGTTGCATTACATATTACGTATCTGCAGTAGTTCTCTATTTATAGAGCCCTGATTAGAAGACTTCTCGACAAACTAGAAGAACTGCCGCCGAAACTGAATATGTGACGTGGATCATAAATATATCAGCAATTAAACAACATCTTCAATTTCTCTTCAGACAATACGTCTCCTTGCAGTATCGATACTAATTCGGCTGACTTTTATATTTGATCTAATTGGTAGATAGATTATATTTACACCATAACGGTGCACAGCTGATAGAAAGGGACTTGTAGTTTTTAAAGATATTACTGATTTTCTTTGAATATAAGAATGTAAATACTGAGTTGAAAGAATAGTCAGGGGATTTGGGTGATGGGAGAAACATCTATGGATTCAGAATTTCAATAGCTTACCATTAAATGACGGATATACCTTTCTGTCTGTGATTTTTTACAAATCAGATATTAGAAGTAAAACATGAGAAATCAATCAATCAATCAATCAATGTTTATTTATATAGCCCAATATCACAAATGTTACATTTGTCTCAGTGGACTTCACAGTTTGTACAAAATATCAGTATGACAATACGACACCCTCTATCCTTAGACCCTCACATCGTACAAGGAAAAACTTCCGAAGAAAACCCACAGTTTTAAAGGGAAAAATGGGAGAAACCTCAGGGAGAGCAACAGAGGAGGGATCCCTCTCCCAGGACAGACAGACGTGCAATAGATGCCCTGTGTAAATTGAAAAGATAATACATTTGCAACATAGGTAGTCCAAATGTTTGGAAATGCATGTGTGTATAATAGGAAGATGAATCCACGAGGATATCCATCCAGGACCTATGATCCATGACCACAGCCACGACTCAAGATCCAGGGCTCGCGATGCAGGACACAGGACCGCAGGATCATCCATGACTCCGGATCCCAGCGTATATAGACACCAAAAAGAAAGAAATTTGGGGAAGCTGGGTTAATCGGAACATGAGAGTACACAGGTATAGACAGAGAGAAGGAAGAAGTAAGATGTCCCCCGACAAACTAAGCCTATATCAGCAAAACTAGGGTCTGAATCTAATCAGCCCTAACTATAAGCTTTATCAAAAAGGAAGGTCTTAAGCGCACTCTTAAAAACGGATAGGGTGTCTGCCGCCCGAACACAAACTGGAAGCTGATTCCACAAATGTGGAGCTTGATAAGAAAAGGCTCTGGCTCCCATTGTACTTTTAGAGACTCTAGGAACAACCAACAACCCTGCATTCTTGGAACGCAATGCCCTAGTAGGACAGTAGGGTATAATGAGTTCTTTAAGGTAAGATGGCGCCTGCCCATTAAGGGCTTTGTAGGCGAGAATAAGAATTTTAAATTCTATCCTGTGTTCTATAGGGAGCCAGTGTAAGGCAGCCAGAACAGGAGTAATGTGGTCCCTTTTCCTAACTCTGGTTAGTACACGAGCTGCAGCATTTTGAATCAGCTGAAGCGACTTGACTGACTTCTTGGTACACCCTGATAATAAAGAGTTACAATAATCCAGCCTTGAAGTAACAAATGCATGGACTAGTTTCCCTGCATCGTTTTGAGGCAAGATATGCCTGATTTTTGCAATGTTACGTAGATGGAAGTAGGCGGTCCTTGAAATTGATTTTATGTGGGCATTAAAGGATAAATCCTGATCAAATATAACACCAAGATTCCTTACAGTCTCACTGGAGGCCAAATTAATGCCATCCATAGTTAGTATATCTTTAGATAATTTGTTTCGTAGATTCTTCGGGCCAAGTACAATAACTTCAGTTTTGGTCGTGTTTAACATCAAAAAGTTTAAGGTCATCCACGTTTTTAAGTCCTTGAGGCAGTCTTGAATTTTATTTAGATGATTAATTTCATCAGGCTTGATTGATAAATATAGTTGAGTATCATCCGCATAACAATGAAAGTTTACAGAATGATTCCTTATAATATTGCCTAACGGAAGCATATATAATGTGAACAAAATAGGTCCGAGCACTGAGCCCTGTGGCACTCCATGGCTAACTTTGGTTTGCGTGGAAGATTCATCGTTGACACGTACAAACTGAGAGCGTTCAGATGGATAGGAAATAAACCAGCCTAAAGCAGTTCCCTGTATGCCAACTAAGTGCTCTAGTCTTTGCAATAAGATATCATGATCGATAGTATCAAATGCAGCACTGAGATCGAGCAAAACAAGAATAGAGACAAGTCCCTTGTCAGAGGCTATTAGAATGTCATTTGTGACTTTAACCAGAGCGGTCTCTGTGCTATGATGTGTTCTAAAGCCAGACTGAAAATCTTCAAATAAATCATTGTTTTTTAAGTAATCACACAACTGTTTTGCGACTGCTTTCTCAAGAATTTTTGAGAGGAACGGAAGATTAGAAATAGGTCTATAATTGGCTAAAAACTCTGGATCGAGGTTGTGCTTTTTAAGAAGCGGTTTTATCACTGCTACTTTGAATGATTGTGGAACATAGCCTGATAATAAAGACATATTCATAATATTTAATAAAGAAGTGCTAATTAATGGAAAAACTTCCTTCAACAGCTTAGTTGGAATTGGGTCTAACATACACGTTGATGGTTTAGAAGAGAGAATCATTGAATTTAATTGTTCAAGGTTAATGGCTGAAAAGCATTCTAGTTTACTATCTAGTGTAATATTAGAACTTACGTTTCCGGGAGCTGTTGATAACACTATACTGGTCAAAGGCAAGAGGTCATTAATTTTGTTTCTAAGAGTAACAATTTTATCGTTAAAAGAGCACATACAATCATTACTACTGAGTGCTATGGGAATAGAAGGCTCAATCGAGCTATGGCTCTCTGTCAGCCTGGCTACAGTGCTGAAAAGAAATCTTGCATTATTCTTATTCTCATCTATTAATGAAGAGTAGTAGGCTGCTCTCGCTTTACGCAGTGCTTTCTTATATTCATTGAGAGTAATATGCCAAATTAAACGAGATTCTTCAAGTTTAGTGGAACGCCATATCCTTTCAAGTTGTCTCGACTTTTGCTTTATTTTGCGGGTTTCGGCATTATGCCATGGAGCTAATCTATGTTGTTTTATTTTCTTCTTTTTTAAAGGAGCAACAGAGTCTAATTTTATTCGCAGCGCATCTGTAGCACTATCAACAACATGATCAATTTGGGGTGGTGTACATTTTGTATAAGTTTCCTCCCCTACATGCAGACATGCTATCGAGTTAAGTATTGGTGGAATCTCTTCCTTAAATTTGGCTATAGCACTAACAGATAGGTTTCTGCTGCAGGAGCTTTTGACTAATGCTTTGTAGTCTAGTAACAGTACTTCAAAAGTTACTAAGAAATGGTCGGATAAAGCAGGATTATGCGGTTCGACTAATAGTTGCTCAATTTCAATACCATAAGTCAGAACAAGGTCGAGAGTGTGATTATAGCAGTGGGTTGGTTTATTTACACTCTGACAGAAAACCAACAGAATCTAATATAGAGTTAAATGCAACAGTAAGGCTATTTTTATCATCGTCAACATGAATATTAAAGTCACCTACGATAATTACTTTATCTGTTTTAAGTACCAAAGTTGATAAAAACTCAGAGAATTCTGATAAGAATTCTGAATAAGGACCTGGTGCACGGTACACTGTAACAAATAAGATTGGCTGCAAAGTTTTCCAGGTCGGATGCGAAGACTAAAAACGAGACTTTCAAAGGAGGTATAATTTAATTTTGGTTTAGTATTGATAAGTAAACTTGAGTCAAAGATTGCTGCAACTCCACCTCCTCGTCCCACGCCTCGGGCAATATGAGTATTGATATGGCTGGGTGGAGTGGCCTCATTTATGCTGACATATTCTTCATGTCTCAACCAAGTTTCAGTGAGACAGCATATATCAATATTATAATCTGATATTAAGTCATTTACCAATATTGCTTTAGATGCTAGAGATCTTATGTTTAAGAGACCACATTTAATATTCCTGTTTTGTTGCACTGTAGTAGTTGTTACATTTACTTTTATTAGGTTATTATGTATGACACCTCTATTAGGTTTTACCTTTAATTGTCCTAGAAATAATATAGCAATATCCTGTAAAATGATGTGAAAACATTAATAAAACTACACATCTTCAGATGTTATACATACACAAGTGTCCTCCACTAATAATACAAAGTTATTATGGCTGTGTGTACCTAGTGGTTAAAGCACGTTATTGAATTAGTTGTGTATATGATATGTCAATAAACCTTAGAAAATCTTGAAAGGGATGTGCAAAATAACAATTATATACAGTCTTTAATGAACTATTAGTAGAGAATAACGAGTAATGAATATACTTTATAGAGATCTGCAGATAAATGTTTAGTCTTCTCAAGCACCAACAATCAAATATCTCTCCTGATTGTTGGCACTTGACAATCACCTTCCCTGAATTGTACTCAGGTGTAACTTAAGTCTGATTTAAGGGTTGTTTACATTTCACATCATTAATCAGAATCTGCAAAGTAACTAAAATAAATGTAGTGGAGTAAAAATACCAGGTTAACCTCTGAATTGTAGTGGAGTAGAATTACAAAGTAACAATGAGCTGTCATGTGGGCAGTGGCGAGCCGTCAGGGCCCTCTAGGCCCTCTGAGAGGGCCTAAGATATTCTAACAAATAATATATTTTTTTAGATATTATTTTTTATATATATTTTTTGTTACATTTTTCATTAGTTTTACCAAAATAACTTTGATTTAATTGTATTTAAAATAACATTTCCAAATAAATAAATCCTTCGAATCTGCCTGTTCAGTTTCTGTTGGAATGTGAAGGGTTAAATGCCGTCTCTGCGAGTTACTGTGAAGACGGGAGAGCTTGTTGGTCCCTCTCTACATTCACAGAGGGCCAGCTATAGTAACTCAACGAGAGAGTAATGTCAAATGACGGTACAATTGACCTATCATATCTTCCCTCTAAATGTGCGGGCTTTATTTTCGCGGACTTTGTGTCACGATCTGTCTGTGTTGTGTTTTGTCTTGTCTTTTTCTGTCTTTGGTTTCATGTTTTATTTTGAAAAGTCTTCACCCCCTGTCTTGCCGGTTGCTTTCTGTCTGTTTTCCCTCCTACCTGATTACCCGATTGTGTTCACCTGGTGCTCCTGTGTTTTCTCCTCCCTCCTCACCTGTGTCTTGTTTGTGTGATTAGTCTTGTGTCTATTTAAGTTCTGGTTTTTCTTTCTGTCATTGTTGGTTCCTTGTTTATCTTTGACTGTGTCACGGGGTAGTGTTCTGTTTCTGACGCTTTGGGCTTGGAATATAGGTATTTTTCTTTGAAATCTGCATTTGGGTCCTGCCTGCTTCACTCATCCCTGACAGAAGGAACCAACCAGAAATGGACCCAGATGATCCATTTGAGGTAGAATTACAACATTTTACTTTTTTTTGGCTTGCTGCTTTCATTGGTGGAAGGGAGCATCCAGTGTTCGGCAGAAGAAGGCCGCTCTGGTAGAGGCGCACCAGTTGGCAACAGAGAAACCATGGTTGTTGAAGTTCTTACCTGGCTGGATTATGGGCTTCCTCCAGACGTGTGATTCCCGACCTAGCTCCAGGCATGCTAGCTCGCTGCCTCTCAATTCCCAACCTGACACCATACGTCTCGGTGTGTTCCGTCTGGAGTCAACCCCTGCTTCTTCCCCATTTCCTGCTCCTGTCCAGGAGCCATTCTCGGGTACTCGTCTGGCTTTTGGAGGTCCACTGAGCCTCCAAAAGGCTCCTAAGAGAAGGAGTCGCAAGTCCAGGCTAGCAGCCCGAGCCCCAGAAGCCATGCTTTGGGCTCCAGTACAGGCCCACACAGCCATGGTTCCAGCCCCAGTTCTGGTCCCAGCAGCCATGGTTCCGGCTCCAGAACCGGCCCACAAAGCCATGGATCCGTGCACCAGTACCGGCCCACACAGCCATACTTCCGTGCTCCATTACCTGGCTCACACAGCCAGGGTCCAGGCTTCTGTTCCGTGCTCAACAGCCATGGTTTCGGCTCCAGAACCGGCACCAGCAGCCATGGTTTCGGCTCCAGTACTGGCTCTCCGGCTGACGCCAGCTCCCAATGTCCTGCCGGCGTACTGGCCGACTCCAGCCCCTCGTCTCCTGTAGGCTCTCCGGCCGACGCCAGCTCCCCGTGTCCGGTCAGCATTCCGGCCGACTCCAGCCCCCCGTGTTCTGTCGGCAAACCGACCGTCTCAAGTCCCCTCTCGAGTCCCCTCTCGAGTCCCCTCTCGAGTCCCCTCTCAAGCCACCTCTCGAGTCCCCGCTCGAGTCCCCGCTCGAGTCCCCACTCGAGTCCCCACTCGAGTCCCCTCTCGAATCCCCTCTCGAGTCCCCTCTCGAGTCCCTACTCAAGTCCCTACTCTATGTCTTGTCCCGTTGGGGGTCCCGCCGACTACTCTTCTGCCGGGGGTCCTGCCAACCCTATGTCCTGTCCCGTTGGGGTCCCGCCGACTACTCTTCTGCCAGGGGTCCTGTCAACCCTATGTCCTGTGCCGTTGGAGGCCCCTCCGACTACTCTTCTGCCGGGGGTCCTGCAAACCCTATGTCCTGTGCCGTTGGAGGTCCCGCCGACTACTCTTCTGCCAGGGGTCCTGCCAACCCTATATCCTGTGCCGTTGGAGGTTCCGCTGGGGGTCCTGCCAACTCTATGTCCTGTCCCGTTGGGGGGTCCCGCCGACTACTCTTCTGCCGGGGGTCCTGCCAACCCTATGTCCTGTGCCGTTGGAGGTCCCGCCGACTACTCTTCTGCCGGGGGTCCTGCCAACCCTATGTCCTGTGCCGTTGGAGGTTCCGCTGGGCGTCCTGCCAACTCCATGTCCTGTCCTGTTGGGGGTCCCGCCGACTACTCTTCTGCCGGGGGTCCTGCCAACCCTATGTCCTGTCCCGTTGGGGGTTCCGCCGACTACTCTTCTGCCGGGGGTCCTGTCAACCCTGTGTCCTGTGCCGTTGGAGGCCCCGCCGACTACTCTTCTGCCGGGGGTCCTGCCAACACCATATCCTGTCCTGTTGGGGGTCCCGCCAACACCTGCTCCGACGGGTTTCCGGCCAACACCGTGTCCTGTCCTGTTTCGGGTCCCATCAACACCAGCCCTTGCTCCGTCGTGGGTCCCACTGACACCAGCCCATGTTCCGTCCATGGTCTCGTCTACGCCTGACCCGCCAGGGGTTCCAACAGCTCCTGCCCGTCCTTGTGCCCGGCCCCCTGAGTTCCCCAGCCGCGGTCTTCGCCCTCGAGCCCGGCCTCCTGAGTGCCGCAGTCTTCGCCCTCGAGCCCGGCCCCCTGACTTTCCCGGCCGCGATCCTCGGGCCCGGCCCCCTGACTCTTCCAGCCGCGGCCTTCGCCCTCATGCCCGGCCCCCTGAGTTCGCCTGCTGTGGCGTTCGCCCCACCACAAACTCTTCCTTGCCCCCGGCCCGTCCACCCGAGATCCCTTCCGGGCCCTCCGCTGTGCCCCTGGGCTGTCATCCCAAACCCGTCCTCCAGACCGCCTCCACCCACCCTTGTGGCCCAAGTTTTGCCCAAGTTTTGCCCAAGTTTTGCCCAAGTTTTGCCCAAGTTCCGCCCGCTGCGAAGCCTATGCAAGTGGTGCAGTGACGCGTCCTAAAACCTGGAAGTAAGCTGCGCTCGGATTCCCTCGACAGAAAGCAGTGGGATTTATCCATAGGATTTTGGAAAATAGCTTGAAATAAGGTCTGTGGAAAACGAACCTGTTAGATAAATGCACGTTTTGTTCAGCCGGATAATATCCACATGTCTACCCTACTTTTATTATTTTCTAATCATAAAAAAATTCATTCGATAGATTTATGATCGATAGATTTATGATTAGCATAAGTTTGTTCATGATGGCTCACTTCAGTGATAGTGATGACATCGTTTACAAAATTATTAACCGAGTCATTTTCAAGATTGAGTTACAATGATAAACTGGAGTGGCAAAGGATCAGCTGAATGACCCGCCATCAAGTGCTTCATCCAAAAGGACAGGAGGATGGACTTTGTGTTTAAGTGATTTGATCATCAAAGCTAGGCCTAAGTCATTTTCAATGTGGGCCGCCGTGCCGACTTAATTCATTTGTAATTGTACTTGGCTGTGGGTGCCCTGTCATGATAGGTGTTTATATAAATGGTGTTGTTTTGTGTGGTAGAGGGTCGCTGTCATTGATGCGTTTTGCACCCTGGGCCGCTGTTTTGATATTCCGCTGAAGTATACGGTGTGACGTAATAACTTTTCTTTTTTTTTCGAGGGGAGGGGGGGTCAGAGGGCCTAGGTATAAAAGTCACGGCTCGCCACTGCATGTGGGTATATATTAATGCTACCCATTATGGATACAAGCGATTTTCACCCATTTAGTAATTACATGTTTTAAATTTGTACACACCAATTTGTTTCCTATCGCTATAAACCTCCAGGGCTGTACACAGTTTAATACTGTCAACTTCTAATTTTGGGAAAAACGAAAACGTCTTTTAAAACTACAATTCCCAGTAGAGACGTGCCATAGAACCATAGACTGTGTATATATATATATATATATATTAATGCTGTCAAAATTATCGCGTTAACGGCGGTAATTAATTTTTTGAATTAATTGCGTTAAAATATTTAACGCATTTAACGCATGTGCAGAATGGCCCGCCCCATACGTGCCACCAGTGGCAGCGCCAGGGTATGGCTGGGGTAGGCTACACCCATACCAAGAAATGGCTTAGTCCCACCATGAAAAACGATGTTAAAGTAAGCAAAATAAAGTCCGCCAACTCGCGCGGAGTAAATTGCACAGACAGCAGTTAGTAAGATTGATTTCAGTAGCCACTTGTCTGGAAATACCGAAGACCAGAAACGGTTTTGAAAACTTTTGTCACGTAGTGATCGTCTTCTCAATAGAACATCTTTGATAATGTCGGTGTTGTTGCAGGAAGTCCCGACGGAGAATACTTTTGCTGTAGTACAGGGGTGCACATAACTGGTACGCAGGTTATGTGCGTAATCTGAAACTTGTGTCACAAAGCGCATTTGCGTACCGACGTACTTGTGAAGCTTTTCCAGAAGGCGGTTAGATCACCGGACGACAGAGTCGGTCTCCGTGTGCACAGACAGGGCTGCTGTTAACGTCGGTCTGTACAACGGAATTGTGCCAAAACTACGCCAACCGGCTGCGGAGGGAGACTCCCCCCCTTCACTGGAGAACTGCGCTAAAACAGCTGATCACAACGTTCGCACTCTGGTCACAAAGTACTCCACTAGCCGCCGCCCCCCCCCCCTGTCGACTTTCCTGAAGTACCCCCCCGTTGATAGAAATCAACACGTAATGAATTAAGACCCCACGGTTTGATGATTGATAGGTGTGTGGGTTGTCTTTCATTTTGACACGCAGAAAAATGTTATAATAAACATAGATACTGTATGTTAAATGGATATATCCGCCTTCTTTCATTTATCTTTCCATTCCCACAACAATATACATAAAGAAATGGCATATTTTGGACATAGTTCGAATGGTGATTAATCATGATTAATTAATTTTTAAGCTGTGATTAATCTGATTAAAATGTTTAATCGTTTGACAGCCCTAATATATATATATATATAATGTTGCGAAACACAATAGTTCTGGGGGGGCGTTCGAATCCAGTTTTGGATAGTCTGCCGTGGTTTCATTCGATTTCAAAGAGCTCCCCCAAACTCCATTTCAAATCCTTCTCTTTAAAGATCTTTATTTTGTATCCTGCATTCCCTTTACCAGTTGTATAAATACAACCAAGTGCAATTCCTTTATATTGCCAATATTTGAAGTCATTATTTGCATATTTGTCCACAGAAATGTCCGGATGAGAAAGAGAACAGTCCTCACAGAACTGCATGTTCCACAGACAGGAAGCATAACGGACCTGTGACTAACTGTATCTCCAATAAACATATCAACACCAATATGATTCAATCATTTGCTTCATGCATATTATTTCTATTTCTTTGTTTCCTTTCCGAATAAAGCTGAGTAAATATAATACATGTCAAGCTTCTATGATGGACACTCAAGTTATATCTATCACTGTTCTCTGTGAAATGACAGTAGTTGTGATCTGGGGAGCGTTCACATGTTACAGTCAAACCCACTTAGTGTGGTTCAGTTTGACCATCACTGCAGTCGCTCCTCATTTCAGAGCTTCGGTCTGAACCAGTGTATCATGTGTTCTCACCCTCTCATCTCTCACCCTCTCATCTCTCACCCTCTCATCTCTCACCCTCTCATCTCTCATCTCTCACCCTCTCATCTCTCACCCTCTCATCTCTCACCCTCTCATCTCTCACCCTCTCATCTCTCATCTCTCACCCTCTCATCCTCTCATCTCTCACCCTCTCATCTCTCACCTCTCACCCTCTCATCTCTCACCCTCTCATCTCTCACCTCTCACCCTCTCATCTCTCACCTCTCACCCTCTCATCTCTCACCCTCTCATCTCTCACCTCTCACCCTCTCATCTCTCACCCTCTCATCTCTCACCCTCTCATCTCTCATCTCTCACCCTCTCATCTCTCACCCTCTCATCTCTCACCCTCTCATCTCTCACCCTCTCATCTCTCATCTCTCACCCTCTCATCCTCTCATCTCTCACCCTCTCATCTCTCACCTCTCACCCTCTCATCTCTCACCCTCTCATCTCTCACCCTCTCATCTCTCACCCTCTCACCCTCTCACCCTCTCATCTCTCACCCTCTCATCTCTCACCCTCTCATCTCTCACCCTCTCATCTCTCCATCCTCTCATCTCTCCATCCTCATCTGTCACCCTCTCATCTCTCCTTCCTCTCATCTCTCCTTCCTCTCATCTCTCCTTCCTCTCATCTCTCACCCTCTCATCCTCTCATCCTCTCATCCTCTCATCCTCTCATCTCTCCACCCTCTCATCTCTCACTCCGCTCATCTCTCACTCCGCTCATCTCTCCATCCTCTCAGCTCTCCACCCTCTCATCTCTCACCCTCATCTCTCACCCTCTCATCTCTCACCCGCTCATCTCTCATCCTCTCATCCTCTCATCTCTCCATCCTCTCATCTCTCCACCCTCTCATCGCTCATCCGCTCATCTCTCCATCCTCTCATCTCTCCATCCTCTCATCTCTCCATCCTCTCATCCTCTCATCTCTCCATCTCTCATCTCTCACCCTCTCATCTCTCACCTGCTCATCTCTCCATCCTCTCATCTCTCCATCCTCTCATCCTCTCATCTCTCCACCCTCCCATCTCTCACCCTCTCATCTCTCACCCGCTCATCTCTCCATCCTCTCATCTCTCCATCCTCTCATCCTCTCATCTCTCACCCTCTCATCTCTCATCCGCTCATCTCTCCATCCTCTCATCTCTCACCCTCTCATCTCTCCATCCTCTCATCTCTCACCCTCTCATCTCTCACCCTCTCATCTCTCCACCCTCTCATCTCTCCTTCCTCTCATCTCTCCTTCCTCTCATCTGTCACCCTCTCATCTGTCACCCTCTCATCTCTCACCCTCTCATCTCTCCTTCCCCTCATCTCTCACCCTGCTCATCTCTCCATCCTCTCATCTCTCAACCTCTCATCTCTCCACCCTCTCATCTCTCATCCGCTCATCTCTCCATCCTCTCATCCTCTCATCCTCTCATCCTCTCATCCGCTCATCTCTCCATCCTCTCATCTCTCCATCCTCTCATCTCTCACCCTCTCATCTCTCCATCCTCTCATCCTCTCATCCGCTCATCTCTCCATCCTCTCATCCTCTCATCTCTCCATCCTCTCATCTCTCACCCCCTCACCCTCACCCTTTCACCCCCTCACCCTCTCACCCCCCCCCTCCTCCTCCCTCTGTTCTCTCCTGGTAGTGTCACATGCTGCCCTGTCTGTGTGTAATTAATAAAGCACAGTGTGAACATTTTCAGGGCAGCTCTCTCGCCTTCTTTCTCCCCCCCCAGTTAATCACAGTTGTTCCCGGCTAAAGCAGCCGTTAACGGTTGCTGCGTCAGGAATGGTCCTCGCTCCCCCCGCTAATCGGACCGTTACGACTGAGGAGCTTTGCATTATGCAAATCACTGGCCGGGAACAGGTGACATTTGTAGGGGAGCGGGGCGACAGGGCGATGGAGTCTGGCTGATTCAGACATTAGTCCCTGTCACAACGCAACACACACACTCACACACACACGGCTCATCTGCATATGCACACAGCACACACTCACTGTATATACAAGCTTAAAAAAGGCGTAAGTAACAGATGACATATAATCTGCTCTCAGTACTGTAATTGAGGAGCTAATTTGAAGCAGCACTGTTTTCAAAGTGAGTGTTTTACTTTGAGTGGAACTGATCACAAACTCTGTTTTGATGTCAATGTTCCAATACTCACTGGTATGGACTCTTTTTCTCGTTGAATGGTGTGCACAGACCACATGGCACTGTTTACTTTGCTTTCATGTGTTCAGCCACAGTGATCATCAGGGCTCCAGCTCACTGTTGTTAGCCTCGTTTTGCTATCTAATGAAATATAAATAAATAATAACACAAAATCATATCAAAAACATTTTAAGTGATGACCTCATAAAGTATGAAAACAGATATTCAAAGCTTCATTGTGACACTAATGGATGAAATGCAATAAAGCCCTATCTTCTAATATGACTATGCTAATCATATCCTTTTGGAGCGCAGAACAAAGACCTGGAGACGAGGCGTATGGAGGACATGTAGACGTTTGTAATGATGTCTTTGAAATTCCATCAGGACAGAATGATAATAAAGCCTCAGCGGGCGGACATGTGGCTCAATCAGAAACAACTCTGACTTGACTGTATGACGCAGATTCCAGAGACTGAAAATCTAGTTCTGAAAAAAAGTTAGATAAAACTGCATCTATAAAAGAGAATGCTCCTTTAATGATCGATATACAATCCGATCATGGATCAGTAACCTTTGACCCTACCTGAGCTACCTGCGAGACTCCGTGGGTCACGCTGAGCCCCGGGTACAGACTGACAGGCAGGAGGTTGGTTTGTGAGCGGCACACATGCCAAAAGGTAACCAATGGGCTGTTGGATAGCTCAGTGGTTAGAGATGGCAGCATATGAGGAGTCCGCTGTGAATTTAGCAGGTCGGACCCCAGAGCCAGCTGAACATTTCAGCCAATGTCATCCGCTATGTCTCCCCCTTTCAACTCTTCATCTGTAATAAAGGCACTCTCTGGCCAAAATGTATTTACACCATAACAGCGTGATGACATGAACAATGTCACTAGTTCTCTGTACACTTCATACAGGACCTATTGTTGGTGAGTAAGTTATCTCAACACAGATTCTGAAAATAACTGACTTTAATGAAATGTATTGTGTCACATAACTGTTTCATGTTAGTTGAAAGCAATGATATGAAGTTGAATTTAAAAGTAATATTATTGCTTTCATCTAACCTAATACAGTTATGTGAAATCCGTTGACATAATACATTTAATGAAAGTCAACATTTCAGTTTGTGAGTTTTACTCAGCTTTTTTTTTATATTACAAAACTCTGAACTCGTTTCCTTGTCTTTTTTCATCAATTGACTAAATGATGGTGGAATGTTAAGTCAGTTTGCACAAATAAATAAACTCTTATTCTTTTTGCTCATTGCATGTTCTTTGTTTCAGAATGCCGTGTCCCACAACCTGCCTGTGTGTGTTTGTGAGTATTAACATGTTACCTTGAGTTCAAATCTAATTCTCTGTCAGTGTGTTCAGTGTCCCTGTCACTCGTCTCCACCCGCTCTGTCACACACACACACACACACACACACACACACACACACACACACACACACACACACACACACACACACACACACACACACACACACATCTCTATTCATTGAGCATAGGCAGTAATAAGAGGCCATTATGGATTCTAACCAGATCTTTTAACCAATGAATAACTGACGTTCCCTCATATACAACCAATGAGCTGTGCGAGATGTGACAGGGCTCGAAGGAACACACACACACACTCAGAGACACACACACACACACACATACATACACACACATACATACACACACACACACACACATACACACACACACACACATATACACACACACACACACATACACACACACACACATACACACACACACACACACACACACACACACACACACACACACACATATACACACACACAGACAGTGTAATAATGCATACCCATCTAGACTGCGTCTGCCTGAATGCTCTTCCACTGAACACATAACCGTAATCACTTTATCAGAGGGAGGACAATAAAAATCAGTGAATATGAAGACGAGGGGGGGGGGGTGAGGGTGGAGGAAGGAGCAAATGAAGAAGTTAAGAAGGGAGGAAGAGAGATATATTCATGGAGAGAAAGAGATCTGCAGGAAGCTCCTCCTTCTTATGGATGGAGGATTTAGAATAACAAAGAGTACAAAGTTACCAGTGGTTATATTCAAATGAAGCAAAGGGTATGTTGTCGTCAGTGCTACATGCAGGGGCGGTTCTAGGGGGGCCAGGGGGGGCCAGTGCCCCATAACACTGACCCCCTGTGGCCCCCCTAAAAACGAAAAGTGAAAAAAATGAAAAATGTATGATTTATTACACGATTTATTGAATGATGGAATAGGCGGAACTAACGTTATTCGTCATTCTAGTCGGACCCATTAGAGCGGTGCACTCAGGACCCATTAGAGCGGTGCACTCACTTTCACTGTCCGGCTGAAGCGCGCCAAAAACAAACACTTTTCATCTCGGATCATCAGAGGCTGTTGCATCCAAGAAAGACTGATTGAAACCTACGTTTCGAGAGACTACCACGATAATTGAAGGTGAGTTAAACTATTGTATCCGTGTAATTGTAGATGTAAAGTAGAGATGTAACTGTTCATTGCCTTTATTTTTATATAAATATGATATGGTGTTAGTGCAAAAATTGTACTATAACTTAAGCTGAAGCTAACAGTAATAACTATAAAATATATCTGAAATAAATAAGTGTACTGAAACAAATACCAATAACTGTATTGCATTGTTTTCTTATGCGCAATTACTTCATACTGTCTAGTTCTCTTTTTCGTCCTGCATTTATTGTGCCCCCCTCAGAAAATAACTGGCCCCCCAGTGGCCCCCCCAGTCAAATTGGACTAGAACCGCCACTGGCTACATGTATGCACTGTGTGTGGTGTGTGCCAATCATATTCCTCTGTAGTACATGAATCAGCTGCCAGAGGTTCATGTGGTTTCATCATGGGTGATTCATTGTGGGATAGACCGTGTCACCGGTGGAGCAGTGAAGGAAGCAAAACTCTGCACCCCCACTCCACATTTCTTATCATTCTTTCCAAAGCTAAAAGCTGTTCCCGCAACCTGATCCAAGCCGTTTCAGGAGTTGGGAACTACTATATGTTGTCTTGGTTAACCTTACGTACTACATGTCATTTGCCTGTATGAAAACAAATGAGTAAAGCCTACAAAAGTGTTGTAGTCATTTCCAGTGCGTCAGTAAAGCAGAGCCTGGGTGAAGCGGAGGGGTTTTTTAGCGCGACGTGCTGCAGGCTGCGGAGCTCTGAAGCTGTGCAGATATACACTTGCATTATGATGATGATTGATGGTATTCTTTATAAAAGTGATTCACATATTGAACGGCCTAAGAGTTCTAAAAAGGACAGGAAGTCTCAGACCGCGGCGCTCGTGGGCGCCCCATATGATGTCATACACAATACCAATTGTGCGGTCAGACTATACAACCAGCACAGCCCCTAGTAGACCCCCCCCCCCCTCCACAACACAGACTATATCACCCCTTGCTGCTAAATACCAATCAACTATGTGCAATATGTGCAATATATATATGCCGTTAATAACTGTAATTTATACCTGGCTGCTAAATCCTTAGAACCGTTGTGTTTTTTGCATTTTGTAAATTGTGTAACTTGCTGCTGTTAAATACCATCAAACTATGTGCAATATATACATTATTATATGCATATGCCATTAATAACTGTGTAATATATACCTGGCTGCTAAATCCTAAGAACTGTTACAGGATTTGTATTTTGAAAAGTTTTTTTTCTTTTTTGTTTCTCGTTTTTTTCTTATACGTTTTATATCATAACTTAGTACTTGTTTTAACATATGTAACATTAAGCTGTCAGTGGCTCTTTCCTGCTGTAACGATGCACATTTCCCCTCTGTGGGACTAATAACGGTATTCTGATTCTGATTCTGAATTCCTTTATATTTTTCAAAGCCAATTTATTGAAAATAATGAGTTTTTGCAGATTCAAAACGCACATAGAAGGAACATATCATTTAGTTCAAGAAATATATACCTACAAATGTGAGTTATGTGAACAGCACCAAACCCTTTTTACAGCGTACACAGTGGAACTACAGTGTGTACACAATAAGAACTAATACAAAGTCAAAGATGTAAGGATGTGCCTTGTTTCATTAAAAACATTAAAAAAACAAGACTCATTGGGATGAGGGAGAACAAATCCACAGACACATACCCCGAAACAGCCTAATGTTTCTCCACACGGTGTACTTCCTGTCTGTAACCTGTTCTCTGGGTCCCTGGCAGCACCAGGGTTCCTGTAGGCCGGTCTGATACTGAACACCCCCCCGCTCGGACCAATAGCAGTGTTAATTAGAGCAGGAACATCTCTGCTCTGCTCTTGTCTCTGTGTGTCGAGCTAATTCAGCCTCTCGTTAACAACGCTTATACAGCCAATTACCATAAATCCCTGTTAGCCGCGGCAATTAACAGTAACGAGGCAGCGCTGCATGTGTTTCTACTGTTGTAATTAAGCCGGTGTGTTGTTAATTAGCAAAATGTGAGTGGGAGGTTTTATGCTCGTTAGTATGGCCATTTCATTCAATTAGCACCGCCATTAACGAGGTGTCTCTGTTCTAACAAAGTTAATGCGGGGAGGAGGCGGCAACCGGGCGATTAGCCCAGACAAACATGATGAGGAGCGTGGCACTACGCCCAGGGAGTGAGTGTGTGTGTGTGTGTGTGTGTGTGTGTGTGTGTGTGTGTGTGTGTGTGTGTGTGTGTGTGTGTGTGTGTGTGTGTGTGTGTGTGTGTGTGTGTGTGTGTGTGTGTGTGTGTGTGTGTGTGTGTGTGTGTGTGTGTGTGTGTGTGTGTGTGTGTGTGTGTGTGTGTGTGTGTGTGTGTGTGTGTGTGTGTGTGTGTGTGTTTATATGATGTCCAAAAGCCCTGGATCCATAATGCAGCTCATCTGTAATGAAAGTGTAATTTATAATAGATTATATTTGTATTAATTTAATATATGTGTTTAAGTTTTGCTTTATAGTTATTTTACTTTGAACAAAACAAAGTCATGTATAATTGATAACTTGCATCCCAGTGAGAGCAACAATACATTCTGACTTCAGAATAGTAACATATTTAATATCATTGCATAGATGCAGAAAATATAACATTATATACTTTTTTTTATCAAAAACGTCTTACTCAAATATAAAAATGTGATATATACCACAATAAAAAGTTAGAATAACAAATGATAGCATTACAAATATTATTATTGTATTAACAGTAAAATAACTGTTAGTTGAATGACTTATATATTTACCATTGATAAACATGGTTATTATGAAGTCCTGCCAAATAAAAAAATGCAAAGGCAAAATTGTTGAACGCAATAATAATAAGTTTAAATAAAAAATACAGGTATGTGAAATCTATTGACGTAATACATTTAATGAAAGTGGACTTTTCCGTTTGTTCAGTGTTTCGAGTGTATGGAATAACACAAATAACATATCATGTCATTCAAAGGGACAGATTATGTTTTCAAAAGAGGACAATTGATCATTTCATAAGATTATTTACAGTAAAACAGTTTCCTGCTCCCCGATCTGTTTAATGCAGACACATCATTTACTGCTCCATCTGTTTAATGTGTCCTGCGCTCACTCAGCTGTTTAGTTGAAACCCCTGACAGAACGCGGAGCTCCTGGGATGCAGAACACAGACTGATGAGCTTTAGATGGGCATCGCTCTGACTCCTGAGATTACAAGGGAATATGACAGGAGGAGCTAACACTGAGCTGCTTCTGAAGTCAAGAGGGAACGGATTTAAAGGAAAGACTATTATACTCTGTTTCAACAATATATCACAGGTCTCAGATAGACACAGAACAGGTCTCTGATTGGTTTAAACACCAAACTGATCATTGCAGCATCCCATAATCCCCTCTGTTTCAGCCCTGTTCCAAAAGTGCTGATTCTGGGTCTGTAGCTTTAAATGCTAATGAGCTGCTGCTGGCCACGCCCCCCTGAGAAGTGATTGGTTAAAATAACACAAAGGTGCTCTAGGAGGAGATTCAGGAGATAAGGTGGGCGGGGGGGGGGGGGGTTACCTTGGTTGGTGATTGGCTAATGGTTACACAAGCAGAAAAACATTGTGACATCACAAAGTGGCCAAAATCTGATCAGCTGATTTTCAGACAGGTTTTTATAAAAATGGATCAGGACACACTTTCAGAGTGTCTTTCCACAGAGGGGACACATGTTAGGAAAGTGCTTCACATCTGGCGGCAATTCAAACCCGTTAGATAGAGCCCAGTGCAAAACATCGAGGGTCTGATATCAGAACATATTTCCTTATTTGGAAAAGTCCAAAAACAACTGAAGCAGAGGCTCCGTGGAATTAAGGGCCGTTACTCCGTGTTGCCGGAGTAAGGCTGCGTGTGCCTGTAACTCGTATGTAAAGTATGTTTTTCAGAACATGTAACAATGCGTTGAATGACATACCACAAAGTAGTCTAATGTTATGTAGCCCATACGTGTGAATCAAATGAAAGTGCACGTCATGATGCACGTTAGTCAAACTGTAGTTAACCTTTGAAAGAACTGGATCATGCCTATCAATAATAACGCATTTCATTTCTCATCCACAATGATTCGTTTATCTCGTGTCCTGGATTTCATCAGAGAAAGGAAAGTGTAACAGAGAGACAATGTGGGAGAGAGGGTCAGAAGGACAGAGGGACAATGTGGG
>CM053244.1:10111340-10116340 GCA_028583405.1 Pogonophryne albipinna
GACACACTTACACACACACACACACACACACACACACACAATGGGTAACTTATTAGGTTATTATCTTTCCGCCCCATAAAATAGGAATAACTTAAAGCGCCGCCGCAATTAATAACCCAACTATAAATCTGAATATTGCCCATGAATATTATTCTATATTACTCACACACACGGACACACACACACACACACACACACTAACAGAGCGATCAGCAGGGAGCATGGGAGCAGGTAGAATGATAAAGCCATCAGAGAACGTTCTGGATGAAGTAAGCCAAACGTGAATGTGTGTATCAGAGCATGTCTGTCTGTGTGTGTGTGTGTGTGTGTGTGTGTGTGTGTGTGTGTGTGTGTGTGTGTGTGTGTGTGTGTGTGTGTGTGTGTGTGTGTGTGTGTGTGTGTGTGTGTGTGTGTGTGTGTGTGTGTGTGTGTGTGTGTGTGTGTGTGTGTGTGTGTGTGTGTGTCATCAGAGTGTGTTCTGCATGGTAGCTTTATGCATCAACACACTGATGCATTCTCCACCTCCATGTGCAGGGGCCAATCCCAGTCATATGTGCGGGATGCACTGGTTAAATCAATGCTCTGTAAGTAACCTCTAACACTGAAACACACACACACACACACACACCACTGTCATCTGCTGTGACCTTGCTGCCTGTCACCAAAACACACACAAACACACAAACACACAGACACACAGAGTTAGTAGTGACACTTACTACATTATGGAATGATATCAATTTGACGAACAAACACAACTTTTCCATTTTATGAATATGGCAAATGGTTTGTCTTGTGTACCATCTGGCTGGAACACAAAGACTCAAAGGTAAAACCCATTGATCAAGGGATATATTGATGTGTTGATCGTTTATCATCTAAGCTGGTAATGACATTATGTAATCCAATGAAGCTGCCCATTTCCGGAGCGTTCTTGTTAATTAGATGTAATGGCAAGAAAATGCTTAAGTGCACTAGCTTCTAAAAAGGCTCCCTTCATTAAATGATTATGAATTGTAGTTATTATTTGTATATATGGTAAATAAATATATGTACTAATCAGGTCAGTAATAAAGTAATGTTCACTTCCTGGTGTCAGTCCTACACCAGACAATTACAAATGAAGATACTTATAATTGGTGCCTCATTGATGATTGATTTATGATTGGTTTAGTTTAATAGTACAGCATATTACACTGCTGAGCCAGAGTTAGCTATATTGATATTTTTACTTTTACAAACGACGCTAACGTTTTATTAAAGCAAATCGTTTGGAACATGTACAAACAGTATATCACATATAAAAAACCCACACACTAAATATACACCACTGTCAATTAGAAAACGATTGCTTCCATACAGTGGTTGTTCATAGGTCATCACATGATTGTTTCAATTATGTTTAAAATGTGTTCTTTCTGATATTAATTGAGTTCAACTCTTCTTCCCTGGTATTTTTTGAAACTGTGATGACTGCAATCAGACTAAGAAATTAAACTATCTCGCCACTTTATACAGCTCTTCAGCTCTGACACAATCATTCAGACACAATCATATCTAAATATGGACATCAAGGTTTTCCATTATTTGAATAACAGGGTGTATCTAGAGTAGCCAGGCCATAGAAAAAGTCAATCTGTTTACAGTTGTGTTTCATATGGGTGTTGAGAGAGGTATTCATAGATCTCTTCATGTTGCTCTCAAAGTGCACCAGATTGATGCTTTTAACTTCAATATTTAAAAATCTTCCCGGGGGAGCATGCCCCCGGAGCCCCCTATGTGAGGTCCACACACCACCTATACAAATAGCACTTGACCCCTGCTTACACCTATATGCCGTGAGCTGATTATCGAGCCTTCATTGTAACTGTCGCGGGTACATTGTGTGTTTGCGTGGGGAGTGTTGCAGTAGAACATTCCACTGTAGCGCCGGTACATTAATGGGAAACCCTAAATGTTTGAGCACCCTCTATGAAACGTCAAGCTACCCCACAGCACCCCCAATGGAAAATCTCTGGCGCCGCCACTGAGCCTGACTATTTGTGTTGGGGGGGGCCCGACTTGTTTTTTTCTCCAAAGGGGGGGCCTGACAGAAAAAGTTTGAGAACCACAGAGTTAAACAATGTCTTTCATTACAGTTTCATTTTTTTTAGTAACCATGAGTCAAATGTTATATTCAGTAGTGGTAGAAGTGTTCCGATCATTTACCATAATAAAAGTACTAAAACCAAACTGTGAAAATACAAGTTAAGTCTTTCATTCAAAATCTATCTTAAGGTAAGGTATTGACATGTTCACTTTAATGTAACCAGGTTTTAGTGATTTGGTCTCTGGTCTTTCTTCCTCCACTCATACTGATCACAACAAAGACGTTTCTTGTGTTTTGGGTCAACTGACCAGAATGTCCTGCTCATCAACATTTATCCACCTCTGACCTTTCCTAGATGTTAGATTCAGATGTGCCAACCGTGCTATCACTCTCTCTTATTATCTCTGTCTCACACACACAATGCTGACAAAGTGGGGTCAGCGCTACTGATTACACTTCCAGTTTATATGTTATTCTTTGTCCTGACCTGCCCCGGTCCCTCTCTTTCTTACGTCTTCCTCTCTGTCTTTATGTCTTTGTCCCTTTCTTTCCTCTCTTTGATCTATGTCCTACAGCTCAATCTTTTAGCTCCAACACTCTCCTCCAGCGGGGCTTCATTTCCCACAAACAGATACCATCAGAGGAGAGGTGCACACACACACACACACACACACACACACACACACACACACACACACACACACACACACACACACACACACACACACACACACACACACACACACACACACACACACACACACACACACACACACACACATCGTAGCCACTCAGTAGGTTGACAGATGGGGTGAGACAATATAACAGTTTGTAATGGAGGTAATATGATTTAAAATACTATCTATTAGCCTGGATAGGCCTGTCAGTTGTGTGTATGTGTGAATGGGAGATAAAACAATGAAGATGGCAGAGAGAATATAGGGCCGCACATCTAAATCACAGTACAATTCATCCCATTAGACAACACAGATGTAACCTTTAAACCAATCCTGTGAATACAGATACACACATACAGTTTTTACAGTGCCAATAAGATCCATATGTCACATGGACACTCCTGATAAGAGAGAGTATAGTGAGCAGGGAGCGACCTGTAATACATATCTCACTATTAATAATGTTAAGGGCAGGAATACACATTGCACTGAAAGCTGAATTATACTGAATAACTTTCAGCATGGGACACGTGACATGCACTCTCACATAATCAGTATAGATAAATATGCCCATATTCATTTATTGTTGAAATGACCATGAAGAATAATTACAATGCGCTGGTTCTGTATCTTACATCATCTAATGTTTGGTCCAATCAGCAAGATTGCTGAAAGAGGACATGTCTACTTCTTTTAAGATAATGATGGAAATATTCTATATTTTTCTTATTCCCAACAGATCTGGAAGCATCAAGGACTTGATACTTACACGTATTGTGATTATGTATTAAAACATGATATATTTTGGTTGTTCAAAAACTAGGAGTAGAACATTTCAGTCGTGATAGCAGCTCTACAGACTGTACTTAGGCAGAGAAGTGCATTAAGCTAAATGCTAAAGCTACCTGGCTGCTCACCTTGCGGATGCTAGCATGCTAATGTTTAGCATGTTTCCCACGGCCTAGTTCAGCTCTGCTCACCTAGACTCCACTCACTTTTGCCTCAGTCTGGGCTTGGTTCTCAGCAGATCAGTTTCATGTGAAGCTGATGGGAAATCATCTTCAAAGTGACAATTGCAACATTTCTTCATTGGCAACCAAAAAGAAAATGAAATGACCTTTCATTTGGTTAGGGCTTTTTACAAAGCGATATGTAATTACAAATATGCAATTATATGGATAGAAACTTAAAACAGCAAGAATCCTGTATGTAAATTAGCTTCAGATTAGCAACCCTTTTTTAGTTGTAGGTGTATTATGTATTTGTCATTGGCCAAGGTGCATTCAGAACACAGGTGGGTTTTCAGTCTGTGGTGGATGTTTGTCTGCATTCACCAAGTGTTCGGTGTAGTGTTATCAGCTCTGTATTTAAAAGAAAATCCAAACTTGGACACACCTACTTGCAGGTGGACGTATGCTTGACTTTTTTGACCGCAGTTTTGCCTATATTCCATTAACTAATAGACAAATTGTCATGAAATGAACCAAGCACATTCATGCTCCAAATTGGACAAACTCTTTTGAGTTTTAAGACCTTGCAACAATTGTAACATTATACCCTCAGTCATAACCACCATCAATAAGATGGTCTGTGCGTTTTCATTTGCTTTTGAAACAGAGCAGCTTTTAGACGCCGCAATAGCAAACAATGACCTTGCTAGTTGAAAAGAATATGAGAAAACAATTGCCATAAATAACTAATAGTAGTATTAATACATTTTAAAAAGATCACTTTATTTACAAGGATACATTTTAATAGACATAATTATCCAGCCACTCTATTTGACTTTAACCTTAGCATTTACATTAGCAGCCCAGATCAAAGTGAAATGGGTGCTGTGAGAGAGCCAACTGGTGAGTAAAAGGCGGAGAACACAGGGCTATAAGCATCAGCAGCCTTTAGATGGAATAGAAACCTCTGGGCAAGGGGAGAAGATAGAAGACATATCAACATGGACAGAGAAAATAAAGAAGCTGTGGAAAACAGAGCCGCGGTTGCAGAATCCAATTGAGCTGACACTTTTTCAGCCACATACCATTTTCTGTTGTTTACGGCTTTATGAGTGGCTGACCCCAGTGTGTCTGTGTTTTCATGGATGTGTGCGTATAGCTGAGTGGCTGATCTGTGTGTGTGCGCGCGTGTGTGTGATTGAGGTTGATAGATGTTGACAGCTGCGGAGAATCACTTTCCTGTTGGTAAAACACCATATTGACCCTGTAGACCCTCCACAGGCA
>CM053244.1:10121340-10256340 GCA_028583405.1 Pogonophryne albipinna
CCATAACATACGCCTGCCCATACCATAACCCCACCACCACCATGGGCCACTCGATTCACAACATTACCCTAACCCTAACCCTACCCCTAACCCTACCCCTCACACCAGATACTGACTGGTTTTCGGACCCCCCCAGACCCCCCCCAATAAAGCAAAACTGCACGTTTCAGAGTGGCCTTTTATTGTGGCCAGCCTAAGGCACACCTGTGCAATAATCATGCTGTCTAATCAGCATCTTGATATGCCACACCTGTGAGGTGGGATGGATTATCTCGGCAAAGGAGAAGTGCTCACTATCACAGATTTTTTCAGATTTGTGAACAATATTTGAGAGAAATGGTTATTTTGTGTATATAGAAAATATTTTAGATCTTTGAGTTCATCTCATGAAAAATGGGAGCAAAAACAAAAGTGTTGCGTTTATATTTTTGTTCAGTGTATGATGGGTATCAATAACTGGAGGCTAAGCAGATAATGAAAAACAATTTAGTTTAATATAGTTGTAAATATAACACAAATGCAGTGGTAGAACGTGACAAAGTACATTTACTCAAGTATTGTACCGAAGTACTATTTTGACATACTTGCAATACTTGACTATTTCCATTTTATGCTACTTATACTTTTATTCCACTACATTCTGGGGCCAGGATTTTTACTATTAAATACTAATACTAGTTACTTTGAACATATGAAAACACTGATGTGATACAACACGTTGGTTTTTAATATACACACTATTTTTTTAAAGTATCTAAAATTGGCTCAAAATAGACAAACTACAACATTAAAATGATTTGATTTCATGTGTTAGTATTAAAAGAGCCATTTAGCACACTACGTTTGATACACAAAGTACATTTTACTAATAATAGTACAAAATGTCTACTTGATTCACAGTTTGAATTCAGGGTTTTTACTTGAAATAGAGTATTTTAAGACCATAGTTATTCTACTTTTTTCTCAAGTAAAGGACCCGAGTCCACCACTGCACAAATGTCTTCATCTGAGCAGCTGGTACGAATTCATTCTTCCATGGACGAGGTAATATTCCAAAGCTAGTGCCTTCTTTGTGTTGTGAGATCATTTGAAAGTATTGTCAAATCGTGCTTTTCTGAAATGGAGACCCACCTTCTTTGAACAGTACAGATCCAAGCACCTGCCAAGTTGCATGCAGCGACAAGACTTCACGATGGTAGCAACAAGCTAACTTTTCTTTATTTTAACAAATTCACCAGCTAAGCTAACAAGCTAATCAAATGTTTCCTTTGTGGACTGAGCTTCCACTGAGCATAGTATACAGTTATTTTTACCAGATTAAGTTTGCACAGAACTGCTATTGTTGATGTGGTTTCATTCACTGTGCTGTACTGAGATCTGTTGTATCTAGCTAAAGGTGCCATAGCCCGTTAATGTTAGTACAGGTGCATGCACAATCATGTTCTTTACCCGGTGCCATTACCATAAACACCTTACAATCTCACATGAATCATTCATGCAGGCTGAGGAATGATTGGTGGACTTATTTCAGTCCTGCAATATTCACAGGTAACAGAGTTTTTTTATCAGAGCATTAGATTTATTGATTGCTGTCAGGCTGATTAAGGAATTTCAACAAATATAACAAAAATATTTTGGGAGAATAGCTATGATATTTGTTAAAAAACCAAGTTGCAACATTGACACAACTTAACCTTAAACACACCACTCTGTAAGGCTATTTACATCCCATCCAACATCACCGCCTCACCTTTGATATAAGACAATGGCAAAAAAACTGTGACCTACACACACACACACACACACACACACACACACACACACACACACACACACACACACACACACACACACACACACACACACACACGCGAAGGGCATATGGCTGCTGTTTTAATTTGGAGAGATAACATGATGTTATCAGGTCAGAGATGAAAGACAGACAGACGGACAGACGGACGGACGGACGGACAGACAGACAGACGGACAGACAGACAGACAGACGGACAGACAGACAGACGGACAGACGGACGGACGGACGGACGGACAGACAGACAGACGGACAGACAGACAGACGGACAGACGGACAGACGGACAGACACACAGACACACAGACGGACAGACGGACGGACAGACGGACAGACGGACAGACACACAGACAGACAGACGGACGGACAGACGGACAGACAGACGGATGGACAGACGGACAGACACACAGACAGACAGACGGACGGACAGACAGACAGACAGACAGACAGAGAGACAGACACACAGACACACAGACAGACAGACGGACGGACAGACGGACAGACACACAGACAGACAGACGGACGGACAGACAGACGGATGGAAGAAGACGACAGAATTAGAGCTACAGAAATATGCAGAAAAGACGTCCAGCTAATATCTAAATCATTACATTTTATAAATGTACACTCACTTTTTTGCAAAAAATTGTCTTCATGTGAATTCATAGATTATAAATCGGAAGTTTGAGCAGAATACTGCAGAACAGCTGGTGATTATCTGCTTTTTTTAATTGTTTTTATTTATTAGAGACAGGACAAGTATGAAAAGATACAGTCCAAGACCCCTGCAAACTATTTATGATCGGTGTACGTGTGCTAGTGAAGGACACTGCTATCAGCTGAGGGGGGGGGGGGGGGGGTAGGGGGGTGATGTTTGAAGCAGGAACAGTAGAGAGGATGACCTGATGAGAGATGGACAGATAAATGGACAGATAGATGGAGACAGAGACAGAGAGAGGGATAGGCTGAGAGGATTAGAGGAGCAGAGGTGCTGCTCTGTAGCACGGGGACATGATACACTACAAACACACACACACACACACACACACACACACACACACACACACACACACACACACACACACACACACACAAACACACACACACACACACACACACACACACACACATGCTCTGTATGGTGACTTACAGCCAAGGACAGTGTGGGAAGTGGTACCTACAGAGCACAGCATGGGTCTAAAAGAGCCATATTATGCTCATTTTCATGTACATTTTGTTGGAGCGCTAGCCAATAGGAGCGCAAATGTCACCTAGTGATGTCATTATGTCAGGGAAGTAAACAAAGGAGTCCAATGGTGGCGTTTCAGGCGGGGGGGGAGTGTGGGAGATACATTTCCTCTGGAGGAAACACAGGGATTTTAGCCTTTGCAGACCATTTATATGCACTAAAATTATAGAACACACAACAGGAGAGGGAACACCACAAAAAGCAGAATTGGGCCTCTTTAACTGTACAATGCAGTGATAGGAATGCTAACCAAAGCTAAGAACTTAAAATAGTTTAACCCTGTTATTTCTTTGTTCAGCTATAGGCACTTTCACACCGGAGTACTTTTCCCATTATAGTTCCAATAGTTCTTGACATTTTGCGTTCACATCAAAAAAATCCGGAACTAGAACTTAGTTCATGAGAACCTTTTTAGTCCCTGCTAGAGAGCAGGTACTTTCATGGGAGAAAAAGGTTCCCATTTCTGATTGGCTTGGAGGATTGCAAACCACGCCCCGTAAAACTCGGAAAAGTTTTGTGAAGCCGCCATTGTATTTGCAGGCATTAGCATTATTAGCATTAGCCCAGCGCATCAACGGAGAGAGACTAACTTATGGCAACACAAAAGAAAACATGGGAGCGGTGGAGATGAGGAGGTGTCGGCGTTCTGGCGATTTACTCGGAAGTTCTGATGAACTAAGTACTGGGAACTAAGTACGGCAAAGTACTTGGTGTGAAAACGCCTTATGTTATTGTTGTATGGTTCTGGTTCTTATAGCAAGTTATGTGCCGTTAATTGTTCTATAATAATACAAATCTGAACTCGAAACACATTCAGGTTCTGAGAATAAACCCATGAAAAAGAAACATCACTTGAGAGACTGAACTGGCCATTAGAAGCCCCCAGCTTACAGGAGGTGATGTGGTCATGAGGTCTTTCTGTAACACAGAGGGTGTTTCTCAATGTCAATGAAGGATCCTTCAGAGCCACTATTTCAAGGATGCTACATCATCGAATCCCGCCGAAGGACTGTTCCAATGTACAGGATCCTTGGAATTCTACCGACGACTGAGTCCTTCGTTGCGGGAAATTTCGAGGATGCACATGTGTATCCTCGGCTGTCTTAAAAGCCCCATAATGCTTTGCGCACGGACCAATTTCCCAAATCTTTGGCGGAAAATGGCTGAATCCAGGCAGTACACATTTAAATGTAAGTATGTTCAGTGGCGTAGTAAATGTGCACATGACTTGTGTTTAAAGTTTATAGTCCGTTTGAGTTTTGCCCGTGTGAACGCAAACCGAACCCTCTGAAAAATGAAACAATGGAACAAACTGGTCTGGTGCGCACCAGAGAAGCAGACTATTCGGTTTGAATGAGACCTTAGAGCGTTTTGCACCTAAATAAATAATTAAAATGAACCTTGTGTTGCCTCTGTTGTTGATATGTGTGGTTTATGCTACAATGTGCACCAATATGTGTAAAAAAAGGTTTGCAGACATCAAGTATGATATGAATACAAATGTTATTATTGATTGGTGCTGGTGATTTTATGATTATCTTATGGCTAATTATCCTCCAGGACTTTCTCAAGGCTGCAAACAGAAGGATAACGTTTTATGTTAGTTTAGTGGTTCTGTCCTGGAGAGATGATCATTTTACAAAATCCAGTTACTCAAGTACATATTCGATCTTCGCAAATCAGTTATGAGTCTTCAAACGAATCACGCTCAATTTAAGGCGGGGCCTCTCATATGACACACACCTGCACACTTGCTAGCCTGTTCCATTCTTCATTCTCCGAATGCCAGGAAGGATTCTTGCCTAGCTTCTGAAGGACCTGACTTGGAAGGACATGTCCTATCTCGACTTTGAGAAACACCCAGAGTGCTGAGGAAGTACCTAGTTATTCATCCAAAGTTGGTTGTCACGGTGACATCGCAGAGAGGAGGAGGCTGCTGTGGGATCTCTTAATGACCACAGGATTTATTCAATAAACGCCTTGTTTCTTAATTAATGCTCTGATTACACTTCCTTCCTCTTACTGCCACACACACACACACACGTACACAGACACACACACACACACACACACACACACACACACACACACACACACACACACACACACATACACACACACACAAACACACACAGACACGCACACAAACACATGCAATGCAATTGAGGTGGTGACCTTGTGATAACCATGTTCATCGTTCAATGACCATGCCCCAACACACACACACACACACAGAGAGAGAGAGCTTGGACATTACTATAGTGTTGGATACTACAAAGACAAAGATTGAATATATTAATCAGTGGTCAGACTCACACCACTTCAATGGCCATTGAGACTGAGTAAATGGGGGGGGGGGGGGACACACAAGCTGCACACGCCTATTCAAAGAGATACACAGGAAGGGGTCAGAGGTCAATGATTCAGAAGAAAGAGAAAAGGTGAAGTCACTGAAACGCCTCCATCAGACTCCTTTGTTTACTTCAGGAACTGAGTGATATCACTATGTAACACTCGCACTTCTATTGGCTAGCGCTCCAACACATTGTACATGATAAGCTGAGGGGCGGGACATCACTGAGCGATTGATCACAACAGAGCCGGCCAGCTAACCAATGAGAGCAGACTGGGCTCTGGTTTCAGACAGAGGGTGAAAAGAGGTGCTGCAGCACAGGCAGTATGAGAAAAATAAAGAGCTTTTTGAACATTAAAGCATGGAGACATGTCACAGTAGAGACACTACATACTGATATACACCTGAACATCATCAGGAGAGGACTCTTTAAAGTAGAGACACTACATACTGATATACACCTGAACATCAGCAGGAGAGGACTCTTTAAAGTAGAGACACTACATACTGATATACACCTGAACATCAGCAGGAGAGGACTCTTTAAAGTAGAGACACAACATACTGATATACACCTGAACATCAGCAGGAGAGGACTCTTTAAAGTAGAGACACTACATACTGATATACACCTGAACATCAGCAGGAGAGGACTCTTTAAAGTAGAGACACTACATACTGATATACTCTTGAACATCAGCAGGAGAGGACTCTTTAAAGTAGAGACACTACATACTGATATACACCTGAACATCAGCAGAAGAGGACTCTTTAAAGTAGAGACACTACATACTGATATACACCTGAACATCAGCAGGAGAGGACTCTTTAAAGTAGAGACACTACATACTGATATACACCTAAACATCAGCAGGAGAGGACTCTTTAAAGTAGAGACACTACATACTGATATACACCTGAACATCAGCAGGAGAGGACTCTTTAAAGTAGAGACAATACATACTGATATACACCTGAACATCAGCAGGAGAGGACTCTTTAAAGTAGAGACACTACATACTGATATACACCTGAACATCAGCAGGAGAGGACTCTTTAAAGTAGAGACACTACATACTGATATACACCTGAACATCACCAGGAGAGGACTCTTTAAAGTAGAGACACTACATACTGATATACACCTGAACATCAGCAGGAGAGGACTCTTTAAAGTAGAGACACTACATACTGATATACACCTGGACATCAGCAGGAGAGGACTCTTTAAAGTAGAGACACTACATACTGATATACACCTGAACATCAGCAGGAGAGGACTCTTTAAAGTAGAGACACTACATACTGATATACACCTGAACATCAGCAGGAGAGGACTCTTTAAAGTAGAGACACTACATACTGATATACACCTGAACATCAGCAGGAGAGGACTCTTTAAAGTAGAGACAATACATACTGATATACACCTGAACATCAGCAGGAGAGAACTCTTTAAAGTAGAGACAATACATACTGATATACACCTGAACATCAGCAGGAGAGGACTCTTTAAAGTAGAGACAATACATACTGATATGAACCTGAACATGAGCAGGAGAGGACTCTTTAAAGTAGAGACAATACATACTGATATGAACCTGAACATGAGCAGGAGAGGACTCTTTAAAGTAGAGACAATACATACTGATATGAACCTGAACATGAGCACATTATTGAGATTCTATTACATTGGAAATCATATGGAACAGCAGCAAACCAAGAACAAAACATTAATTCATAAAACTATCAAAAGAAATGGGCTGTCTAAATTAACTTAAACATTTACTATAAAATGCAGCACATTTAGGGAACTTAATGCTTTAATGCTCACACACAAGATGGAGTAACATTGAGGAGATGTTCCACTAACGGTTCTGCTTTTCTCCAATTATAGAAAGGTATACATGGCTTTTGGGAAATTCCTTAATAGAGAACTATGAAATATGTGTGCATAGTTCTCTAAATCAAATCCCACTTATAATATTAACTGGAAAATGAAGAGATAAAGAACAAAGTTATTATCGTATCAACTTAGAAAACTCAAAATAGAAACATCTTGTAAATAAAATACATTCATTTGAAAAATTACCCTTGAAAATTAAAAAAATAGGGTCATATCTTCCCGAGAAGGGTTAGGTACACACAACGTTATGATCCTCTGGTTACATGTGACCGTTAATGTATATTACAATTAATGATGTATATGTTATCTGTTAATCAAATCCTAGAAATAGATGTTATATCTCTCATAGGCTCCGCCCTCTTCTGGACTCTATGGGTACTGCGCTTGACCTCACTATGCGAGCGTTCACCAACTGAGAAATCTATAAACGTAGCCGGCCCCGGGGGCGGGCCTACCTGAGTGCGCGCAGGCCCACAGTATATAAGGCGGCCTCGCCTCCCGACCGTCATCCTTTTCTCTTCAGCGAGCAGGATAACAACTGAGTAGAGTAAACGGAAGGCTTGGCCCAGTCTCCCTCGTGTCACGCCTGCCGCATGCTGCCACCTCTTGGCCGCCGGCATCGTCTGGAGCACTTCCACGCATACTACGTGTCGCCAGAGGAAGAAGAGGACCCCGTGGACCTCGAGGTGGTGGAGATGGGGGAACAGGAGGTGGATGGGGAGGTGCCATTTGTTTTCGCCATCCTGGCGGGCCGGCCCCGCTCGTCGCGGGGGAAGACGACGAGGGTTCCTCGATGTCGGGGGCTTCCGGTTCCGGCGTCCAGGAAGGGCCGCCGCACAGGTCCGCTCGTCAGGAAGTCCCGCGGCGGGACGTGTGGGGCTACCGCTCCCCCCGCCACTACCGCTGATGCCGATGAGCCGCCTCCGCCAGGGGTCTTGCGGCCCGGCTTCTCCGGCACAGCCGGCCTTCGTTTAGCCCCCGCTGCCAGACATTGGCAGTGTGGAGGTGACGTGGCGGCAGCCACTGAGGACGAGGGGGGGAATGGGAGTGGGACCGTAGAGAGGATGACCTGATGAGAGATGGACAGATAAATGGACAGATAGATGGAGACAGAGACAGAGAGAGGGATAGGCTGAGAGGATTAGAGGAGCAGAGGTGCTGCTCTGTAGCACGGGGACATGATACACTACAAACATACACACACACACACACACATACACACAGACTACATGCTCTGTATGGTGACTTACAGCCAAGGACAGTGTGAGAAGTGGTACCTACAGAGCACAGCATGGGTCTAAAAGAGCCATATTATGCTCATTTTCATGTACATTTTGTTGGAGCGCTAGCCAATAGGAGCGCAAATGTCACCTAGTGATGTCATTATGTCAGGGAAGTAAACAAAGGAGTCCAATGGAGGCGTTTCAGGCAGGGGGGGAGTGTGGGAGATACATTTCCTCTGGAGGAAACACAGGGATTTTAGCCTTTGCAGACCATTTATATGCACTAAAACCTATAGAACACACAACAGGAGAGGGAACACCACAAAAAGCAGAATAGGGCCTCTTTAACTGTAAAATGCAGTGATAGGAATGCTAACCAAAGTTGTTCAACTATAGGCGCTTTCACACCGGAGTACTTTTCCCAGTATAGTTCCGATAGTTCTTGACATTTTGCGTTCACACCAAAAAAATCCGGAACTAGAACTTAGTTCATGAGAACCTTTTCACCCCCTTTTTAGTCCCTGCTAGAGAGCAGGTACTTTCATGGGAGAAAAAGGTTCCCATTTCTGATTGGCTTGGAGGATTGCAAACCACGCCCCGTAAAACTCGGAAAAGTTTTGTGAAGCCGCCATTGTATTTGCTGGCATTAGCATTATTAGCATTAGCACCGATTTACTCGGAAGGCTTCAGTAGAAGCTGCCTCGTGACCGAGAAATGCTGGAGTATTTGGATAAAATATTCCGGCTCGGTACGCAAATGGCAGCAGCGCCCAATAATCTTGGTGTGTTGGGTGTCTCCTTGATTTCCCCTCAGGAGGTTGCCCCCCCCCCCCCCCCCCCCCCCCGCCTCAGGAAGAGGGTGATTATTCGGACCGCTGCATTGGTCAGATGAACAATCTGATCCACGGTGTAGCCGCTGCAGCTGGCCGTGTCATGTGAGGAGAAGAGAAAGGTGACGGTATAGAGCTCCCATGGCTCCCGTTGCCCCCTCCACCTCCGCGACCTGTCCCGCAGCTCGTCCCGCGGACCCGGCTCAGAACCGGCAATCGCGGGTACGAACTGACCGCTCTGTCGGTGCACCCGAGTTGCCTGTGGATCCGGGGGGGACCGTAGCGGGGCGACACTCAGACCGAACCCCTCCTTTGCTCCCAAGAGCTTAAGGAGTTTGTTCAGGTCAAGGGCTATACAGCTGGGCGGCTTTAGTCTTCCACCCCATATTGGGGACTGTGACGCTGACCGCTGAGCGGCCCGACCAAGCAAGGAGGCCGAGGCAGAGAGTTCAAATATAACCCGGTGTGGGCATTTATTAATCATGGGCACATGATTCACAGCCTCAATATGACTGTTACCCGTGAACACAGTCACCAGCAACAAGGATCTCACACACACCAACAGGAAAACAGAGCCTAAATACCCACAGACTAATCAAGCCAACAAGACACAGGTGAGGGGGGAGGAGACAACACAGGGCACCAGGTGAACACAATCACCAGTAACAGACAAGACAGGAGGGGGAACACTTTTAAAAATAAAACCAGGGAACAAATCAACATACTTCGCCAATAAGGACGCTACACAATCCGTAACGGAGGCCGAGATCTATGGCCCCAAAGATCACCTCCGTTACAGGGACAGGGAAGCTAAACTGCACCTCCTCTACCCGGTGCATGCGCTAGCATGTTATGTGGAGCACACGGCTGCCATTAGGTGCATTGAACAGCTGTTTGTGTGCTTCGGGGGGTGGCCGGTAAAGCTCTGTCCAAGAAACGCCTGGCAGGATGGCTCTGCGAGTGCATTGTACATGCCTACGGTCAGGCGGGGAGAGCCTTCCCCACGGGGGTCCGTGCACACTCTACACGGGGTATGGCAACAGCCTTATTTAATGGCGTGAGTGTGGAGGATATATGCACGGCGGCGTATTGGTCCACGCCAGGCCCCTTCATAAAGTTTTATCTCTTAGACATGTCTGGCTCCTTCTCATCGTCTTTGCTTGCTGGGGCAACACAGGACTGGTGAGGGGGGGGGGGGCTGTGGGTCAGTAGATATCTGGGGAAGGAGAGGTTGCGGTGCAGTGGCTGTTAACCAAAACAAGCCGGTCAGGGGCAGTGTGATGGGTTGTTGGACGACAGGGCGTTTATCCATCAGGGCTCCACCCACTGTACCCATAGAGTCCAGTAGAGGGCGGAGCCTGTGAGAGATATAACTAGGGTTACGTATTGTAACCCTAGTTATATAAGCACAGGCGGAGCCCTCTACTAGGGGCCCTGTCTGTCCTATGCAGCTCGCTGAAGAGAGGTGTAGGATGACGGTCGGGAGGCGTGGCCGCCTTATATGCTGTGGGCCTGCGCGTGCACTCAGATAGTCCCGCCCCCGGGGCCGGCTACGTTTATAGATTTCTCAGTAGGTGAACGCTCGCATAGTGAGGTCAAGAGCAGTACCCATAGAGTCCAGTAGAGGGCTCCGCCTGTGCTTATATAACTAGGGTTACAATACGTAACCCATCGTTTCTTCCCCCGTTTCTTTCTTTTCTCTTTTCCTCATATCTGTTTTGTGTGCCCTGGGCATGCTCCAGTACTGTACTTAAGTAAAATGTTGAGGTTGAGTATTTCCATGTTATGCTACTTTGTACTTCTACTCCACTACAAGTCAGAGGTAAATCGTACTTTTCCTCCACTACATGTATTTAATACCTTTAGTTACTTCACAGATGTGGATGAATGGTGTGAAATATAACCAAGTGTTAAATCAGACTTTAGTTCCACCTGGAGTAAATCCACAAGCTACCCTGCAGTCTACAAAGTCATTCAGACTAGCTGCACCTTTACCAGCTTTGAGAACACTTTGATGATCAATCATTATAAAACATATCATATATATTATTCTGAAATGGACCAATCTGCACAATGACTACTTTTACTGTCGCTACTTTCACTATATTTTGATGGGAATACTTTTCTACTTTTACTTGAGGAACATTTTGAATGCAGGACTTTTACTGTAACAGAGTATTCCTACACTCTGGTACTTTTATTTTTACTCAAGTACAAGATCTGAGTACTTCTACTTTGACTCAAGTACAAGATCTGAGTACTTCTACTTTTACTCAAGTACAAGATCTGAGTACTTCTCCCACCTCTGAGCGGCAGCACTAACATAGGCCACAAATAAAAAAACACCTTTGAGAAAAAAGGAAAGCCAGAGTGGAGAGCTGGGCAAAGGTGAACCTTTTGAAGAGAAATGTCATTTTAAAAGGAAACGCTACAGACAGACATTTCTTTTCATCATACGTGTGTTCTGTCAACCCCAGGTGCTATTGTAGATTTTTTTAATAATTTCAGTTTAAATTGTGAAGTTGCACATTTTGCTGTTGACCCTGTCAGTACAAGTACAAAAGCATGTTACTGTATAAGCTTGAATCACTTATATTATTTATATTATTCTTGTTTTTAATAACAGAAAACTGTCCATGTAAATATCTCATTGTTAATTAAAATATTAATAAAATATAGGAATAACCTTTCGAGCAATTGGGTCGCCAGCAGCTTACAATTAAGCTCATAATGATACAACACAGAGTTCAACTTATTGGATATGTATATATATGATATAACATCAGCCAATAGACTATAAAGAAATAAATATATAGACTGTCCAAACAATGAGAAAGAAACGCTGAGGTCCTCTACTCCCAGCGGCTCAGGAAGAAAGCCCTCAGGATTATAAAGACCCCCATCACCCCAGCCACAAACTGTTCAGTCTGCTGCCGTCTGGCAGGCGGTACCGCAGCATCAGGACTAAAACCACCAGACTCAGGGACAGCTTCATCCCACAGGCCATAAGACTGCTAAACACCTGAACTTGAAACAACATCCATAACATTTATCTGTTTGCAACTCACATATATCATATATTCCAATGACTGTATAAAGACTATTCTGCACAGTTTCTATCATATTCTGTTTCTATTCTATTCTATTTTATTTTTATTTACTTGTACTATTTTATCTGTTTATTGTGTTGCACTGTTTGAGGAGCGTGTGACCTAAGATGCTCATTGTCATATCTACACCGTAGCTATGCACACATGACAATAAAAGCCTTGAAACTTGAAAAGATACAGCTGTTCCAACCGTCCCCACACTGACATCACTCCTCAACAGAATGATGTATCCACGGGATTCTTTGCAGTTCTATTGTGATGCTGTAAACGCTGTAAAATGTCGCCTTTTTACTTTCATCCCACGTTACTTTCGTCCCTGTTTTCCCCTACTGTCCACATCTTCTTAGACACCTGTGAGTCTGTATACGTTGCCTCTTTGAAACTGACAAAGCAAACAGACTCCTACCTGGCTGCCTTCAAACCAATCATCTGACAGAATGTTACAGTTTTCACTCAGTCACCACTAAAGCAAGTATCAGATGGACTCAGTGATGTAGAGCTGGGGATCAGAGTGCAGCACTTAGCAGCTACATTTGGCAAGCTGTTGGAAGGTAATTATTTAAACATGTTTGTTAAAAGTAAGATTTTCAAGTGATTGTTTTAAGTCACTTTTTAAGTGAAAATGCATCTCTGGTTCCAGCTCCTGAGACATGAGGACGGCTGCCCGTCTGTGTTTGATATCATTGTTAGTTGCATATCTCTTGGTTGTTACCTTTGTGGGGATTGTAATCCCAATGTTTCACTGTGTTCTAACGTGCTGATATATTACAGTTTAAAATTCCACATTAAAATGATCTAGACTTATTAGGCTCTTTTCACAGCAGCCACGCAGAGCACACGCAGGAGTAATTAATAACATTAATTATGGTCTGGTATTGTGCATGCTGGCTTACTGGAATGCCTTTGATGCACAAAATAGAACGAGACCATAATTCATTTGATCAATTACACCTGTGTTTACCCTGCAATGTCAGCTGGTTGCTGTGAAAAGGGTCAATAAGAGGCATGAGTTTAGATCTTAAGGCTCTGTAAACATGACATGTATTTATTTGTATGTTATATGCAGACTTCTACCCAATCATTTCACTCCGCATCCTGTTATTTATCCGATTGATCTGCTCTCAAGTATTTTATCAACTCTCATTTAATCATTAAATATTAATGTGTATTGCAATTGATCATGAATACATGAACTAAACAATGATTTTGCATGCTTTTGATCTGTCAACATTCAAACAGCCCTAACATAATCCTGTTGTGGAAGTATTCCTGTGTTTAACTGTCCTGTACTGCCATCTTGTGGATAACCACAACACTGCAACCAGACATGACAACAGATCAGTCACTCAGGCCTTAACCTAAAGATCCCTTTCCTTGGATACAAACTTACTCCAAGTATGTATTTATTATATTTGAGTGACCTGATGCACTTTGATGCTGCAATGCATTGAATGATTACATGTCTCATGTCACCACTGACATATGACACGTGTTGACAGAGGTGCTACTGTGCACCATTCTGCCATTCATTTGTTATGTTTCTTATATGGAAGGGACATGTAGGGGTTCATGATTTGATATTTTTGAACAAATACACCTACATTACTAAGACTGGACTGTGAAGCTGAAGATAGGGAAACAATTGGACAGTATGCTGCTGTCTAAAGCACAAAATTACATCAGGCTTTTGTTTCAATGTAAAAAAAAAATGATATACAAATCTCAGCAGTCTCACTTAAGTGTATCTTTTATTCAAATTTCAAATTTGTGTGTGTGTGTGTGTGTGTGTGTGTGTGTGTGTGTGTGTGTGTGTGTGTGTGTGTGTGTGTGCTACAACGGCCCAAACACTTCCATTAGGAGCAAAAATGAAATAAAGTAAATATAAAAACACAAGTGTGCCAAAACATGTGAAAATTAAGAAACAACTTCAACAACTTGACAACACGTGTGCAGAATTTAGAAAAAAATTCACCAACTCAAGTAAAACATGCGCAGCGTTTACTAAAAGCGCTGCATACAATACGTCAACAGTGACGCACACAGCTGGGACAGTTTGGTGACGTTCAGGATTATAAAGCTGGACAACTGTCTCTGTTGCAGAGTTAGTCTGCGTCTCATAATAACTGTAAGTGTTTCATCAGTATATTTGAAATGAATAAGTTAGTTAGCTAGCCAGCAGATCCGCTATATTATTGGAAGGAATCATGTGATCATATTGTTAAAATAAACCGATAAAACATTCTCGGTAGGCTACGTTTCCAACAACAGAGACAGTTGTCCAGATTTATAATCCTGAACGTCACCAAGCGCTCCGGTCCCAACTGTGTGCGTCACTTTTTAGTGTCCCCTGGTCTCCCAGCTGTGTGCGTCACTTTTTAGTGTCCCCTGGTCTCCCAGCTGTGTGCGTCACTTTTTAGTGTCCCCTGGTCTCCCAGCTGTGTGCGTCACTTTTTAGTGTCCCCTGGTCTCCCAGCTGTGTGCGTCACTTTTTAGTGTCCCCTGGTCTCCCAGCTGTGTTTTGAGCTTCTTGCAGCGCTTTGTATTCGCAGCGTTTGGTTTATGCAGCACTTTTAATAAATGCTGAGCATGTTTTCAGCAAGATGAAGATGTTTCTTCATCTGCATGTGTTTTGGTTCATTTGTGTTGTTTTATTTTCATCGTGTTTGCATCTGCAGTGCGTTTCTCCTCATGGAAGTGTTGTAACATGTTTGCTCCAGTTGGCCAAGGTACTCTTTAGAGATTGTATATGTAAACTGTATGATACTCTTCAGTAACGTAACAAAACAGTAAAACTTCAATTGACAGAGTATGAGTCTTTATTTTATTTACTAAGAGAGGACTAGAGAGAAGTTGGGACACTGTCCTTTAATGAATATTTACTTTAAGGCAGAAGCGAAGTAGTCTCCTCTGAGAGCCGAACATGCAGCAGTCTTTCTTTACACTGTTTATCTAAAGTACTACAGCAGCTTTACATTAACGTTTTAATTATGGTTAGTAGGTTAAATGCGTGTTTTTACTGAGATACTGAATGATTATATCTTCTGCTTCAGGAGACTCAGTAAACCTTCTACCCGAGCTCAGGAGTACTGGTTTATTTTTCATGGCTCAATGCAAATTTGCTAATATTTTCAGTAATTGACAGCACTGAAAGACTATGCAACATGTTATATATCTGATCTGAATCCAGAGCTAAGAAGAGAGTGACTGTTGCCGTTAAGACGGGCAGAAAGACAGCTCCATTGAATGCTGTCAGTGCTCTACCTCTGCAGGAAATGTATATACTAACTGTTTTCTAACATATGTTGCATTTATGTTCCCATGCCTCCAGGGCCTACAGTCCATGATGGGTGGAAGTAGCTCAGGCCGTTCAGGCCAGTTAATTTGCTTCCTTGGCCCTAGTCTGCAATAATTACGGTCCCATTAAATTCCTCGATTGTTTGCAATTTAACTCCATGTTAGGACTTTAGGACATATGATTACAGCTAATGAAGTAAAGTTAAGATAAGTCTACAATGCCTTTCATGTGTTGGGTAATGTAGGCCTGATGTAGAATGACTAGAGAGCACCACAATGAAAAACCATCAATCACTGAGTCCTCGCACAGTGCATTGGGACAAGTCCTTGCTTGGGCAGTAGGTGGCGGTAATGTTGCAATAAAGGCAGTTACTCGTTACCGGAAAAAGAAGAAGAAGAAAAAGAACCATAGCAACGCTTTAACAAAGATGGCGGTGTCAGCCGCTGTGTTCTGTTTATTGCTCTTGTTTAATGCCGCCACTACAAACGAAAATACAACGAGCTACAATTTGAACACGACGCTTGGTGACCAGAACGTCACATTTAACTTTATGGAAAATGATACAACTCCACAGCCGACAGAGTTTGAGTCAACCAGTCCAACACCGAGCTCCACCAGCACCGAGCCCCCTCAGCCCGCCGAGCCGCTGCCCGCCTCCGGCCGCCTGCCCACCCCCGTCACTACCGGTACTCTGCCTGGAACTAGACCCTAGCTAGTAGCTAGCCAGCTTAGCGCTACACTATGCTAACTGACCTATTGTGCCAGTTAACTGTTTCCTATTAAACAGAGGTGAGAGTAGTACTCAGAACTTGTACTTGAGTAAAAGTAGAATTACTCAGATCTTGTACTTGAGTAAAGTACCAGAGTGTAGGAATACTCTGTTACAAGTAAAAGTCCTGCATTCAAAATGTTACTTAAGTACAAGTAAAAAAGTATTAGCTAAAGTACAGTCATTGAGTAAAGGTACTTTACACCACTGCTATTAAAGCATGATCGACAACAATGGTTAAATCATCGTTTATTTCAGGCTAATAAAATAAACTCTAAACTGAGATGTAATGAAAGCGTGGTGTTATAATCTCTGCTGGAGATTGGATGTCTTAAACACCACAAATGCAAGTTATTTTGTTAGTAGCCTAAAGCATTTCAGATTTCTGACCAAACCAATAGAAAGCACACACACACACACACACACACACACACACACACAATCTGTGCATACACACTGTACAAGTAAAGCACACACACTAAAAATGTATTCATATTTAAACAGATGTTTTTAAAGGCAAAATGCTTGTGAAAGTAGTTGTGTATATACACACCATGTCATAGATGTATGTGACACACCATGTCATAGATGTATGTGACATACCCTGCTTAGCTTTGTAAAATGCATATTTCACATAATAGCCTCGTAATGTGAATACCACACTCGGGTCACATCTCCAACTTCAAGACCATGTTGATGTTTAACAAAAAGATACAGTTCCATATGAATGTCTCAGTTACTAACCTTGTTAACTAAGCAAATCTCTGTAACTAACCTAACCTCTGTAACTACAGTGTTTCCCCTAGGATGGAGTCATAGCAGCGGTGCTAAGGCACGTGGGCCAGCATAATAGTGTGTGCATGATGTGCGAAGTGCGCCCCGCCAATTTGTTTCTATGTGTCTGCCAGCACAAGAAAGGCTCTTGAGGCCTAGTACCAGGGCCGGTTCTAGCCAATTTGCTGCCCTAGGCGAGATTTTATAAAGAATAAATGAAAAATCTCTACTTCTTCTTCTTTTGTGTAACGTCAGAGGTTCAACTCGGTGTTGTGTAGCCATCAGTGTTGGGCAAGTTACTTTTAAAAAGTAACTAGTAACAGTTATAGTTACTGCTCTCAAAAAAGTAACTAGTTACTTTATTAGTTACTAAATTATAAAAGTAACTAGTAACAAGTTACTTTACTTTAAAAATAATAACAATACAAATACAAGTTTTTGTGTTCTGTGGCACCGTAAGAGAAAAGACAACTCCCCACATGTAGCTACATTAGTTAGGTGCTTCAGGAGATTGGCATTGCTGTTATTCGATGTGGACAATGCTTTTTGTCCTGCACACAGTTTACATTTGACCGTAATATTTTTTGCGTCCTTTATCCCCACAAATTGAAAATAGTGGTTATATCTTCAAGTTGTAAATGCGCTGCTGCTCTCGCTGATACTTGCATCTGCCATAGTGTGTGTGTGCTGGTGGTGGGCGTTGCCGTGTATGTGTGTGTGTTAGCAAGTGTTTGTGTGTCTGTGTATTTTCCCCATAAGGCAAGACCCGCCCAACTCTGTCTCTGATTGTCTTACCCTGAAATGTTACCCCGCGTTAACCAATCATCACTCCTCTCTTGTCACTTTCACTTTTCCATGGTACTGTGAGAGGACATCGCTGTATTCGCTTGTAAGTTACATCCGCAGGGAGATTCGGTTCAGTTGGATCACATAATGTAACGCAGTAACACACCCATTTAAATCACAGTAACTATAACGGCGTTACTGAATGGGAATAGGTAACTAGTAACGTTATTAGTTACCGCAAAAGGTAGTTGCGTAACAGTAATGCGTTAGTTTGTAACACGTTAGTCCCAACACTGGTAGCCATGCCCGCATCTCTGGTCCCACGTCGAAGAGGCTGGCTTCCGTGGGTGGTCTATATAAAGGGCAGATGGTGATTATGTGTTCGGCAGTCTGTTCAGGGTCACCGCACTCGCATGCAGCACTGTCTGCCAGGCCCCACTTCTTCATTGATGTTTTGAAGCGACCGACCCCAGTTCGTAGACGGTTTAGTGTGGTCCATTGCCGACGTGGTAGGTCGTTTCCTCCTATGGTGCCATCTCCTGGGTCCCAGATGTAGCGATGGATGCGGGAGGGCCCGGCTAGCTCCCACTTCTGCCTCCAAGCATTCGCCAACCATGCATCTCTGGAGAGGTCCTCAGAGGTGGAATTGAGCATCTCTTGTGCTGCCTTGTTGAGGGGGAGGCGGGACATGAGCCTACTTAGGGGCGCTGCTGTCGTTGTAGTGTTATGCAGGATGTGCCAGTCATGCTTTTGAGATTTCCCGGCCAGGGCGAGGGTGGCAGCCTCCCGTCGGAGGCTGGCCGGAGCTATTCCCGCGAGGACTGGCAAGAGGGACACAGGGGTAGGCTTCAGTTATAATCCTGAGGGCCTTGTTGATGACCACGTCAACCTTACTTGCATGAGGGCTTCTGCTCCAGGCTGGGGCGCAGTATTCCGCTGCAGAGAAGACCAGGGCTTGCGTTGATATTCGCAGCGTCTTAGCGCAGGCTCCCCAGGTTGTTCCAGCGAGGCGACGGATCAGCGCCACCCTTGATGTTACCTTGGCCTTGTCTTCTTCAAGGTGTTGTTTAAAGGACAGTGTCCGATCCAGACGCACACCGAGGTACTTCGGGGCTTGCTGGACCTCCAAAAATGTGTTATTGACGCGCACCTCAAGTTCCCTCCTAGCTTCTCTGGTGCTAAGATGGTATGCCGCTGCTACTGTCTTTCCGATGTTGAGCTGTAGACGCCACCTTTGAAAGTATGTTACCAGGGTGCCCATGTCGTCGTTAAGGCCATCTTCCATCGCCTTCCATGTTAGTCATCTCAGCATGATTGCTAGATCGTCTGCATAGCCGTACTTTCTGGATGATGTGTCAGGTAGGTCGTGTACATATATGTTGAACAGCATCGGCGAGAGAACCAACCCCTGTGGAACACCGTTCCTCAGTCTTCTGAGCCTGCTGCGATGGCCATTGCTGGTCTGGAGGACAAAGCTGCGGTTGGTAAGCGTCTCCATGATGAACTTAACCATATGCCGGTCTGGCATTGTCCTAAACAGCTTCAGGTGGAGTCCACGGTGTCATATGCGGCAGTCAGATCCAGGTACACTACCCCAGCTTTCTCATTGTCCTGGAAGCTGTCTTCGATGTCCTGAGAAAGTGTTACCTGGTGTACTGTTGACCTTCCACGACGAAAACCAGCTTGTTCCTGTGGAAGCTGTGAGTCCACCACTGGCTCGATGCGGCTATGGATCATCCTCTCCAAAATCTTGAATGGGACACAGAGCAGCGAGATGGGTCTGTATGACTTGGGGTCTTCCGCAGGTTTATTTGGCTTCGGCAGAGCTATGACAGAGGCGCGGCGCCAGGTCTTTGGGAGCTTTGACCTCCGGTAGCACGACGAGAAGAATGCACAGAGCCAGCCAGATGTTGTCCCTCTCTCTCGCTCTCTCGCTCCCACTCTCGCACTTTGGCTGTGAGCTGCGTGCGCCTGATAAGCCAACACCCCCAACTTTCATCACTTACAGCGCCCATCGTACAGGGCAAATGAAAAATGTAACCGGGGTGAAAAGGGTGTTACATTTACTTAATTATGAATGTTAGGATGAGCGCCAACGGTCAAAAATGTTTTTTCCCCTCCCAGAGCTACCAGCGCAGCGCCCCCCAGATCTGCCGCCCTAGGCGACCGCCTATGCCAAAAATGCCAAGTTATTTTTTGGGTACCTGGTTGGCGCCCCCTAGCATTTGTATACAAGGGAAACACTGAACTAACCTAACCTCTGTAACTAACCAAATCTCTGTAACTAACCTAACCTCTGTAACTAACCTAAGCACTGTAACTAACCTAAGCACTGTAACTAACCTAAGCACTGTAACTAACCTAAGCACTGTAACTAACCTAACCTCTCTAACTAACCTAAGCACTGTAATTAACCTAACCTCTGTAATTAACCTAACCTCTGTAACTAACCTAAGCACTGTAACTAACCTAAGCACTGTAACTAACCTAAGCACTGTAACTAACCTAACCTCTCTAACTAACCTAAGCACTGTAATTAACCTAACCTCTGTAATTAACCTAACCTCTGTAACTAACCTAAGCACTGTAACTAACCTAAGCACTGTAACTAACCTAAGCACTGTAACTAACCTAACCTCTGTAACTAACTTAAGCACTGTAACTAACCTAAGCACTGTAACTAACCTAACCTCTGTAACTAACCTAACCTCTGTAACTAACCTAACCTCTGTAACTAACCTAAGCACTGCTTTGTGTTTCAGTGGACAGTGTGTGTCCCTGTGACCTGCACGAGAGTGTGTGTGACATCAACTGCTGCTGTGACCGAGTGTGTGCTGAGGAGCTGTCTCTGTTCACCAGCTGCTCTGTGGACAGAGTCAGGTGAGCCCCCCCCCCCCCCCCCACACACACACACACACACACACACACACACACACACACACACACACACACACACACACACACACACACACACACACACACTGCTTACTACACCATTCAATTCAAATGACTTTCAGAGAGGAATGTGTGCAGTGGGTTAATGAAACAGTTTTAGAATGTACAGTTCATGTATAGTCTACTACTCAGAGCATCAGGCAGTCTATAGATATCATCAGCATCCAAACTGTCAGTATTAATATGAAATAAATACAATGCATCGCTGCATATATTGTATTACACATGTTTTGTATTTATAAATATTTGTATTGTATTTTATTTGATCTTTTATTGCAAATTATTTCTTTTAATTCCTACTCTTTCTTTAACGTCATATATAATCATATATTCATTGTGCTAAGTTATCTTTCGTTTCTTTTGGTTTACTTGTAATTTGACTATGTGTTCATTTGATTTCCTATCGACAGATCTGTTGTCCTTGTATTTCTAATATGTATCATTCATTTGAGCTGACTTTGTGTTGGTGTGTATAGTGGCAGTCAGCAGCTGTGCAGCGGGGACGTGGCGTCTTACTCTCTCCGCATCACCATAGACGGATACTCAGAGCTGCAGGCGTCCGTGGGGGAGGAGCCTAACTATGACATCCTTTGCATCCAATCACAGAACCGTGCGTCATTAACTGTGTTCGAGTATTGTATGAACATGTTTTATATCACTTATTACTTAAAGGGGGGGTAGGTAAGTTTCAGAAACCGGCTCGAGTGCACTAAAATTTGAAAGTACACAGCCGAAAAGAATCCGCCCCTTCCTTCAGACTTCCTTACAGAGCACCTCCTCCAACACACATGAACGCGCACATGACTTAGGTTGGCTATATAGTTCAGGGGAATTGTAAACCATACAAAACCTGTCCAAGAGAAAAAGAGCGACCACGGCGTCAGATTTCAAATCGGTGTGTATGGGGGTTATTCCCTATCTTTATTCAAGAGCGTGGTATTTACATTTGAGAGCATACTTTATTGATTTCCTTCACTCAAACCCTGTCATCGCACCAAAGAGTAACCGCCCTTACGGGACGCTGTAATAAGTAAAACGAACGCACCCGCAAGGACACCTGGCCTCCTATTGGTTGAGGGATTTTTACAGGATTGTTGCACAAAAGTTTCGAGCGCGCAGAGAATAAATCTGAGAGCAGAAAAAATCCGTAAGCAGCAATATATCTGAGTGCAAGCGTACAGTTTGAGCAGAAGCAGAGCAAAGTGCAAGCAGGCACTGTTTGAGTGTGAGGACAGGGTTTGAGGGAAATAAATACATAAAGTATGCTCTCAAATTTAAATACCACGCTCTTGAATAAAGATAGGGAATAACCCCCATAGGTGTGTTCCATCAGTAGTCGCCATCGTTGAAAAGCAACTCCGATATTGACTCTGGTTTGAATTCTCCTAGTTTCCACTTTGTTTTTGTTCCTAATTTGCTCCGTTACATTATTTCTTTTGCGACCAGTAGACGATGTTGAACCTAACTCTGCCATGGTGAAAGTGGCCGCCTGTTGCTGGCGAGTCATTGAAGTACTGCTGCAATGCACGCCCAATGACGGCACGCCCAATGAGGGCACGAGATACATTTGTGCGTGCACGAGATGGAAGGCTGACAGACAGGACGGCAATCCAATCCGTTTAGCCGGGCCGGCTAAACGGATTGGTCGTACTTTTTACAGTATTACGGCTTCCACAGATGAAATTTTTTTATGGATTTTTTGTCAAAGCACTTAAGATATGCATTGCTATCGGGATGTTAAGAGCATTCCATGGAATATAACAAAAAGTGTATCTCGAGCCGGTTTCTCAAACTTACCTACCCCCCCTTTAAGTCTTACCAATATTAGTCAATAAGTAGATTTCAATGAACCTTATTGCTAAATGTAAAGGACTGGGCTGGTGTTATTGGACTTGCTTTCTCTGAGTCTATTATAAGATAAGATAAGAGGGACCTTTATTGATGAGGGAAATTCAGGTGTTATAGCAGCAAGAGAGTCAAAAGTAAAAGAATAACATAAGAATAAATATGAAGCAACGGTATGAATAAAAATAACAAAAATAGCATGCATTAAACTCTGATCAGGTGAATGTACAGTACATGTATACAGATATGTGAACGAGGGTAAATATATATACATTTACATCTGCAGGTCTGCATACATTGAAAATATTATGAATAGTCAGTGCATATTATTATTGTATGGCTCCCTGTAGGCCGATGGTACCACACAGAGTAAGCTGCCATGTCACAGAGTCTGTCTCTTTTTGATGTCCTGTCTAGGTGTTGGTGGATTGTCTCACCCCCCTCCTGCCCTCCCCACTGACAGCAGCTTTGACTCCCTCTTTAAAGAGTTCACCAGCTTCATGTTTGGCTCAGAGGAGAGACAGGTGTCCTCTGCAGAGCTCCAGGACTCGTCTGGATACCAGGCAAGTCTCCGTCTGTGTGTCAAACCCATTGCTTGTAATCATGAAACAGCAAAGTGAGGTGTGTGTTCCAGTATGGGGAGGTGATGCTGACAGCGGACAGAGGGGTGTTCCTGCTGCCAGCGGCTGCCATCACGGCTGACTGTGTGGACAGCAGTGCTGCAGGTAAAGCCTTCAGATCCTAACTGTGATGATGGGGCAATGATACATGCTTCAAAGTGTGACAGTAGAACAAGAAGAGAGCATTAAGAGAGCAAAGTGAGTCAGCAAGGGTGCGCTGATGATGTATTTGTCTCGGTCCACCTGGAAGTCATCATAACACCCCTCAACAAAAAGCAATGGGACTATTCCCTAGGATTGGAATATTGCCAAAACAAAACTGGTTTATGATAATTACACGATTTGTTCAGAAGGATAACTCCTACATTTTACGTTTACTAGTCTTATTTAGTCAGTTGTTAGCAACCACTGTCTTTATGACAAGCTTCGGATATCACCAGTGGGGGATTAAGCGACCTATCATAGGCTTGTATTGACCACAGAACTTATTTCAGTATTTTAACCAAAGACATATTGACTGAAACAAGGGAACAGGAATTAGTCAAATGCTGAATCATCTCTGGTTGTTATGACTCAGTAAGCTACACATTGATATCTACAGTATCTAGATGAGAATCACAGTGTCAGACTGTCAGACTGTCAGATATGAAATATTCCTCAGTATTTGGAGCCTTTTAATAATCCGAAGTAAAGTCCAATCTCAGTAAGAACGCTTCATGTCAGGAGTTTGATTAAGGTTAGCTTGAACTCTGAGCTGGGAGTACTCCCCCTTGTTCACATGGAGTGACCTTTGTCACACTTCCACTCACTGGTTGATTGTAAATGGGTCCTCATGAAGCGATCGTAGGATAGTAAATAGAAATATACATAATGTGCAGAACTGATTTGGAAGAGTTGAACATGTATTTGTAGTTTTGCTGAAGTGTCATAACAACAACATTTATGAGAGGATGGGCGGAGTCACAAGACTGCAGTCAGAACACAAAGTGCAACACAAATAAAAGCCTGCAGCGGGGGGGTAACGCAGCAGACACGTTTCTGTTTCTTGCTTCTCAAACAAGGACAATGCTTCATGCTTTTATTTAGTCACATGATTTCATCTTTCTATGCTTTCATTATTTCAATTGCACCAGTTCAATATTTGGAGTCCTTGTTAACACACTGATGAGAGTTTCAAGGAAGTGCTGTTGATTTAGTGAGCTGCTGTTTCCTGTGTGTGTCCTCTGCAGGCTTCCTGAAGGATCAGAGCAGTGTGTGTTCCCGCCGTGTGACCCTGCAGCAGCACTGCAGCTCCCTGCCCCCCCTCAGCATGAACACATACACCGACATCCAGCTGCTGGCTGTGAGTCTGCATCAGGGAGGGGCTTTCAGTGCACTCAGATAGACTGACGTTAAAGGGGTCGTCCACCTGATTAACAAAACACACCTTTTTCTAATTGTATCATTAAAGTGCAAATCTTTAAAGCTAAAGTACTGTTTCAAATGATTGTAAGTTAGTCAACATTCTTTGCTTCTATTTGCTCCCAAAAGAAGGATTTCTGTATTCTAGACAGTGGTTCTTTGTGGGGTTTTGCTTTATGCATGTTTTGTAAATTTTGTAAAAGGACACCAAGTGACAAGAACGAGAGAGATATGCCTAAAACCAGAAAACCCCTACATTTAAAGGTTTGAAACTAAATATGTTCTCTCTGCAGGGGAAGAATGAAGACGCAGCAGTGAGTACGCCTTCTTTTGTTAAATGCTGACACCATGGTTACTTATGATCAGAGTCAGGTTTATTGGGGATGAGCGGTGGGTAATAAAGAGCACTCATACACAGGAAGCGCTCACCTATTGTGCAAAATCCACTTGTTCAGATTCTCTCTCTTTTTGATCCATTTCTATAAAAACCTGTCTGAAAATCAGCTGATCAGATTTTGGCCACTTTGTGATGTCATAACGATGGTTTATCTTGTGTAACCATTAGCCAATCAGCAACCAAGGTAACCCCCCCCCACTCCCCCCCCCCTTTATCACCTGAATCTCCTCCTAGAGCACCATTGAGTTATTTGTAACCAAATGTCTCTCAGAGGGGCGTGGGGAGGGGCTCCTTATTTTCATCTAAAGTAACAGACAGAGAATCAGCACTTTGGAAACAGGGCTGAAACAGAGGGGATTATGGGTAATGCTGCAATGATCTGTTTGGTGTTTCAGCCAATCAGAGACACTTCACTTCAGAGACATGTTCTGTATATATCTGAGAGCTATAATATATTGATGAAAAACAGTATAATAGGGGACCTTTAATATAATACAAAATATATATTTTAAATATAAATCAAAAGTAGAAAAGCTGTGCAATTTTAAGAAAGGTAATATTGAGCTGAAATGTGCAAAATATACAGAGGAATTTGCAAGGATTAGCAGGCCACTCAGAATCAGGTTGGGTGCTACTTCATACCTCTATATTCACACTGTGTCTCCATGATGTGATGAATGTCTTTATTCGTCAGCTCAGAGGTGGATGTTACTTCCCTCACAGCCTCCAAACCCCATCATGACATCCAGGCTCAGTGTTGTTGTTTTGACATAGCTGGGTTGGATGAAACACCCAAAGAGTTGCAAAAACAGAGTGTTAAAACGTTCTCACGACCTCAGATTCCTGCCCGAGCAGCAGATTTAGCAAGACTCTGCTCTGCAACCATTTGAGGGGACCAGCTGCAACGAGCGGACAGGAAGCACTGCTCACTGTCACAACGCTGCCACCAAGAAGAGGGAAGCATTCACTGATTGTCACATCAGCATTCACACCACACCTGACAGTACTGCACATTATTACACGGTTTAGTTGAATACTCGATTCTGATTGGTCAATTCAGAACACGTGACACGTTGTTAATCCAGTAGTACAGACCGCTGTCAAGGATTTATTGACCGTTGTTAAGGACGCTCACATCTGCAGAAAGAAGTGCGGTCGATTGAACTGTACACAGTTTGGTTGTCTTTAGTTTTCCGTTGTCTACCGTCTGAGAGCAACATGGAGGATTTTCATATTAATTGTAATATATTTGGAGAGCACAGTCATTTGGATGAATGGTTAGTGGCTGATGAGTCCCCAGTAAAGAGAAGGACAAGAAAACAGCGGAGAAGTAAGAGAGGCGAAAAGACGGACCACATTACGGGCTATGAAACTATTTAAAGACCGGCTGATTGAAAAAACCAACCAACAGAATTTGACAGCAACGGGGCAGAAACCCTCAACACGGAGCTGCGGTCCTTTTTACGCCCCTGATCAGCCTGTCGGGTGTTCTTTCACCCATAATGACCGCCTCGCTGCCCGTTATCCCTCGCTTACTTCATCAAAACACAGTGGTAGTGTGTATGGATTTTTCTTCATTTTAGTATGGTGTGAAAATCAAACAGCGGAAACCTCATTGAGAGGAGGAAATATAATCCAGCACATTACACACACTGTCTGCTTTGGAATGCGAGCTTTGAAATGAATATGGCTTGAATGAGACCACTACGATGACAACATTTCTGTCCAACAGCCCTCCATAGACACCATGTGTTACATTAACACACCATATGAGCCATTCCTCAGGTTCCACCATGGAAACCCTTCACATTCCTCTGTATACCTTTCACAGTTCTGCACAATGAGCCATTTATCTCTTTCAATTCTGATGTACTGTAGGGATTATTTCTTCAGTGAATAGTAACCTAACGTTTATTTTGCATATTTATATTTCCTTTAAATATTTCATTGTATTCTTCATTTTTGTTATAGTTTTAAAAATACTATTTAGTGTGTGTGTGTGTGTGTGTGTGTGTGTGTGTGTGTGTGTGTGTGTGTGTGTGTGTGTGTGTGTGTGTGTGTGTGTGTGTGTGTGTGTGTGTGTGTGTGTGTGTGTGTGTGTGTGTGTGTGTGTGTGTGTGTGTGTGTGTGTGTGTGTGTGTGTGTGTGTGTGTGTGTGTGTGTGTGTGTGTGTGTGTGTGTGTGTGTGTGTGTGTGTGTGTGTGTGTGTGTGTGTGTGTGTGTGTGTGTGTGTGTGTGTGTGTGTGTGGTTGCAGGTTGTTCCTGTGCAGGTGTGTTCGGTGGTGCTGCAGTCTGTGGAGGGGACTCAGACAGAGCTGCAGATCAGTGACGGAGAAGACCTCCCCCCCGCCCTCCTGGACCCCAGCCTCTGTGGTAACGTGGTGCTGAAGGTGAGCCTCCACCCTCCTCCATCACAGGACATTTGCCCTAAAGTCATGTTTTATTGGCAGTTTTCAGTTTTGCGAGCGATGGCAGAGTCTGACCTTTGTCTCCGTAGGTTGCCTATGTGATGAAGTACAGCCCCGCTGGAGAGATAGTGAATGTCTCCGTGTCTCTGGTGCTAGGATTTGTCTCTGAGGCAGAACTGACGCTGGAGCAGGAGTTTCACATCACATTTGTCCAGGTATTGTCTGCACTGCTAGCTCTGTATCAGGGATTTAGTTTGTATTTTATTCATGAGAGAATCTCAGTAGTCCTATGTTGCAATCAGATCTACTATTTACAGTAGATACAGTTTAAAGAAAAAGATATCCGGTTCATTTAAAGGATGTCATATTCAAAGGGAGGGTACATTTATGAAGACACATTTGTGAGTGTAGCTTCAGTGTTTCTTTTGCTTCTGCGTTAATCTCCCATACTGTTTCCAGGACTGTCCGTATGTTCCTACAATGTTCAGTCTCTGTCTTGTGAATGCAACATCTCAGGAAAACACTGAGGGAATATTTTTAACAGATTAGATGTTAGGGGTTAAAGGTCAAAGTAACTGTGACTTCACAAAACACGTTTTTGACCATAACTAAAGAAAAAGTACAGTAATTATAAAAATGTAGTCCGTCCCACAGTCTTTAGTTTGTTTATTGTTCTAAATCCAAAGTGGCAAAAAGGACCCACAAATGTGCCAGCAGAGCCCCCAGCTCAGGTGCAAGAGGACAGCAGAGCCCCCAGCTCAGGTGCAGGAGGACATGCAGAGCCCCCAGCTCAGGTGCAAGAGGACAGCAGAGCCCCCAGCTCAGGTGCAAGAGGACAGCAGAGCCCCCAGCTCAGGTGCAAGAGGACAGCAGAGCCCCCAGCTCAGGTGCAAGAGGACAGCAGAGCCCCCAGCTCAGGTGCAAGAGGACAGCAGAGCCCCCAGCTCAGGTGCAAGAGGACAGCAGAGCCCCCAGCTCAGGTGCAAGAGGACAGCAGAGCCCCCAGCTCAGGTGCAAGAGGACAGCAGAGCCCCCAGCTCAGGTGCAAGAGGACAGCAGAGCCAGCACAGGACAGTGGCATTAACTAAGCTGGAGATCTGGCTAAACACTCTCAAACCACCACTAAAGATGCTCACTTCTGGATTTTGTGAGTTCGGAAGAGATCATGCTATGTGTTATTTTAAAGGTCTCCTATTGTACTGTTTGTAGGCATATATTATAGGTTTCAGATATATAGAAATATATAAAAACATGTCTATGAAGTGTTTTGCTCAAAATACCAAACAGATCACCCATTGTAGACATGCCTCATATCCCTCTATTTCAGCCCTGATAGAGAAGTGCTGATTCTGGGTCCGTAGCTTTTAAAAAATAAACGAGAGGAGAGGGGAGCTCATGCAGGAGAATTCTACCCAGATACTCAGCTAAATGCTGCCGTGATTAAACGCCATATCATGTTCTAAACCACATCAAGCATTATTTCTGAAACAGTTTGGAGCTCAAATGCTTTTTCTCTTGCGGGTTTACCACAAGGTGAGTTCCTTTTTTTATTTCCTGCTTCTTTACACATACTCTCTCCAGTACAGGTTAGCTCTGAGTGTTAGCGATGCTTGCTAATGTAAACAAAGACCATATTACGTCCAAAACACGTCGCGCTTTGTTTCTGATAGAGACGTTTCTGATAGGGCCGTGGGTGTAAAGCCAGCCTACATTTCAGATATTACGTCATATCGGACGCAAATCTGGATCAGCTCCGTTGTTCCCCCATTTTTAGAGATTTGGGTACGGAGGAAAAGAGAGGGTTTTGTTTTCGACACTTTGTGAGTCTCCTGACACACCGGGGACACATATTTAGATATAAAAGACATCGAAAAGTGCATTTTGCATGATAGGAGACCTTTAACACAGTGTTTGTGTGGGGTTGCTAGTGTACAGAGATATGTAGGATGACCATCACACCCTCAGTGTCTGAGAGTCATCTTACACTGACAGAAGGAGAGGAAATGTTTCAGCAAGCAGAGAATCAGATGCACTGAAACTGCCTTTAAGGGCAGTCCAGATGCTACTGCCCGACCAGTGGGAATGAAGACCTTTTGTTGGTATGACTAAGTGATGTATTGTGTGTCTCTTTAACAGGAGGATGGGGGGGAGGGGGCGGTCCACTCCAGTGGAAACCCAGGTTATGTTGTTGGACTTCCTCTCGTATCTGGAACAAGAACTGCAGAATATCCTTTACCTGCCTGGGCGACACCTGTTGGTTGACTTTGATAAGAGAACCATATTCAATTGTGCAACACCCGATATGAATATTCTTTCACACTTTTCTCTATCCTTTGCTTTTTATACAATCACCCAGGGTTTCCCAGTGATGGGTTTTAATACATCTTGTAGGCCTGTTTAATTTTTAGGCCAACATACACACATAATAAATGATATTCACCCAGGAACTTCTTGCCTGTGCGTCTCCAGTCTCTCTCTTTGGCATGATTATCTCGTATATCATTGTTTTTCCTAACGCATTATAGTCTGCAGGAGAATTTTTATTTCACCGCATACCTACTGGACGCTGGATCTCCCTCACCTTAAACCATATTCATTATGTTCTGTGTTGACAGTGTTTGATTGGTCCTTAACAGTGGTGCTCACAGGGATTGTTGGGAGCCTGGACCCCAGAGACACTCTGTCCCTCCTGCTCAGTGCGGAACAGCAGGACTGTCTGCGGGGGCCCCAGCAGCGCGCCCCCGTCCTCTTCGCTGTGGACTCTGTCTCCGGCTGCACGTTAAGGCAGGACACACTCAGCACACAGATACTTCCTGTTGTCTTGGTGCTGTATATGTGATGCTGACTGTCCTCTCCCTGCAGACTGGAGGATGCTGCCAACTGCTCTCTGGTCCAGCAGCTGCTGCTGGATGTTCTGAGGGGGCCGAACCCCCCCCAGCATGTGGCCTCCTTTGGAAACTCCCTGTTAGACTCTCCTATGGACTGGCTGCCAATCGAGAACAACCTCAATCCTGGGGTGAGTCTCAGGTCAAATCCTGAATCTGATTGGAGAAGTGTGAGCTAAATCAGAGAAATAAACTCCAATATTCTATAAGCCTATAATATAATATCACATTAATTGCAATGCTGTTTTTGACAGAGTATGTCTGGAATTTTTCTACATTATTTTTGTATTTTATTTAATTATTTTTCCTTTTACTAATTAAATTAAATTCCTTTTTTTTTTAAAACTAGTTTTATTTCCACACACTGATTGTCAGAAGTGGTTGATTGAACACCTGTAGGACTTATCTCTACTTTTTGCTGGTCGAGTGTGAGCTTTTTTTCTTCTTCTTGGATTCCAATTGTAATTTGAATTAGAAATTCTGGATTTTCCTCCTGGATATAAAATAAGTTACTGCATGTTGACAAAAAAAGTCATTTATTTCCTAATTGCGTCAAACCACGTTGGCTAGATTACTGGCCTCAGCTATTTCATGATGGTTGAATCCAACAGCATTATACTTTTTTAAATGTATTTTCTTTAAATGAATGTTGATCAAGACAGAAATAAGTATATTCTTTATGTTGAGGAACCATAATCCAACAGTGTTTGTGTTTTTCAGGAAGCACAGAGTTGCAGCATCCCATTGTCACTTCATTTAGAAGTTCAATGGACCCAGTATGGATCCTTGGTGAACCCCCAAGCTCAGATTGTGAGCATCAAAGAAATAATCCAAACCAACACCACCAGTTTGGTAAGATGTACCTAAATATACTAATAATACTGACAGGATATGCAATGGTTATCTCCTGTATCTGACTGTACTCTCCCACAGGAAGTGTTGTCAGCAGGCAGCAGCACCCTGAGCATCAGCAGCTCCGTGGCCTTCATACCAGTCTCTGCTGCTGCCCTTCCTGGTTACAGAGCCACGCCTACCATCGACGCCAAACTGCCTTTTGACTTCTTCTTCCCTTTTGTCTGACTTCCTCTTTCCTTTTTCCCTAACACTTTTTCCTTTTTGCCTGACTCCTCTTTCCTAACACTTCTTCCTTTTTGTCAACAAGCACTGTTTACATGATGACTGTGTTCCTGTATATTATGTGAATAATGTATATAGTATGTTTGTAAAAAGATAATTTAACAAATGTTTTTTTTTAATAAAAGGAAATCACTTCATTTATTGGCATGTGTTTTTATACAGCATATAGTCATTATTAATGCCCCTTAAGCAGATTCACATTCAGTTTAACATCATCAGAGTAAGGAATGTTTCAGATGTTGCCTGGGAATTGAAGGCCTTGTAGCTTCCTGGAGTGATGCATTCAAATATCTGACATTCATTAGTCACCATACTTTTTACTGGTTTCCATCACTATAATGACAAGAATCCTGGATATGCATCTTCTGATACAGATATTAAAATAGATAATTTCCCTTCAGGTAATACAATAACAGATGAGAATGTATCATGGAATGCATGGTATGAAAAAGTGCAGAAAGTGATGTAATATAGAGACGTTGGACAGTAGCTCCACAACATGTATCTCCCTGAGTTAGAAGTCGATGCTGTGCTTCTTCAGCAGGGCTTGAAGTCTCTGGTTCTCCTGACCCTAAGGGAGAAGGAGACAGACAGAGAGGTGAGTCAGTCTGCTGTTGGACCTTAAAGATAACTGAACAATTATGCAGCATTTCATTTCCCCCTGATGGTCTCAACTCGCACACTGCTGCCTTGCCCTTACTGGTAGTGATAATTGTAGCTGTAAGTTAGCCAGCTAAGTAGCAACGATATTTCGCTTTAGCAAATCCTTACAAACTGCTCAACTAACCCTCAAAGCTTCTTTTCAACATCAGTATAGTGATACCACAATCACGGCTGGTTGCGTAACTTCCATTACGTTGGAAACATTTGAGTGTGAGAAGTGTCCAGCGTTCCACACTCACATTTTTAAATGTGACGAGAAGACCATCTGGATACTCATAATGCACTGCATGTTGCTATACTGACCATTTGGGACATACTTTTGCAACCCAACCCTTACAATAGCAAATGTAAGTACAGAATACGTGAACCGAGACAGCGCTAGTTCTAGCATTGTTGCCGAAGTCCTATGTCACTACGAATGACAGAGCTAGTTACCCGGGCTAGGGATGATGAAATATTATCCATGTTTAAGTTTTATACTGTAAGGTTTTATATCCCCCTTAGGTTGTCAAATGACTTCAAAATGTCTCAGTGTCCTCAAATTGTCCCCGTGGTCATTCAGAACCTTTCAGTTGTAAATGATGCAGCAGGCATCACTCACCAGCGTGTCGCTGCGCTCCTGCAGCTCGGTGACTCTCTGCACCAGGTGGTCGTAGCTCTCCTTCAGCTTGTGCAGCTTTTGGTGAGCACGAGTCTTCACTGACACCAGGATACCTGCAACACACACACACACACACACACACACACACACACACACACACACACACACACACACACACACACACACACACACACACACACACACACACACACACACACACACACACACAATTCTTATGCTCTTCTTCTTTTCACATGCACATTTTCACTGCAATCCAAAAGGAAGCCGTACAACTGAAATCAGGTGAAGTTTATGTTTATTAAGGATCCCCATTAGCTTTTGCTCTTGACAAAGGATTGTGGGGAAGAGGAGAGGGACAACAGGTTTTTGAACAGAATACTTTAAAAGTGAAATTGAGTTTTATGACAGTTGCTTCATTTTACAATTAACATAGATAAATACTGTTGAAAAATATATGTAAAGAAATTAAATTAAAATATGCAATAAAAGTATAAAATAAAGATATTTATATTAACAATTAAAATGTCTTATAAAAGATAAAATAAAAAAGAAGAGTATTTGATCCCTTGCACACCACTTACAAAGAAATGAACAGTCTATATTTGTAATGTTTGTTTTAACAATGAGAGTAAGAAAATCCAGATTTGACATTATATAAAAGATACACATTTGTTCGCATTTAACTGTGGGAAATAAGTATTTGATCCCCTTTCAACCAACAAGAATTCTGACTCCCATAGACCGGTTACATAACTCCATTTCCTTTAGGAAAGTACTCATAATCAGTGGCGGCCGGCCCATAGGGGCACTAGGGGCGCCGCCCCACCTCTTCCCACATACAAAAAAAAAACAAGGTAAATATTATATAATTGGTATCAGTAAAATGTATAATCTACAATAAAATCTCGTTTAAGATTGTGTTACGACGATGTCTAAAGTTACTGATAAGTCACATGTTTCCTGCCTGGCCTTGCCCATGTGTCATTACCTTTACATATACAGTCTATGGTCATTACCCTCTCTTTCGGCAGTAAGAAAGGAGCCCTCAACCAGTCCAGCAGCAGCCACTAGCAGCTGACTGTTGCTATCTGTAAACTATGATGCCGAAACACAATTTCAGCCAATCAGCGTCGTCAAATCTGATGATCACCGGGCGCCAATGTCAGCGCCCGGTCCAGTCTGTGAGTAGTTTGGACACTAGTGATCGTATCCGGTGGGGTGACGCAGTACGGCAGTAGTTGATGAGGATGGCTTCATGTGCAGGTGGAGTCTCCGGACCTCGGTCCCCGCCCAATTCCGTTCAAGAGCTAATCTCCAATCCTTTCGAAAGGAGAAGTTTGGGAGATAAACTGTTGCTTAAAGACCTTGGACTGGACCAACCCGATTTGTATATATCGCAGCAAGCTCGTGAAAAAGACAAAACGTATCAACGAGGCTTCTCACGTAGCTGGTACACCAGAAAGGCATGGCTAGCTGGATGCAAACAGGTAAATGCTGTCTTTTGTTTCCCATGCTTGCTCTTCAAACAGCCGGGGACAGATACGATCTGTTCAGAAACTAGACAAAAGTTAAACAAGTACAAACCACATACTGTCTGTTACCTCATTCACACCAACGGTGTTTCAGGGCCGGTTCGGAGCTGGAGCTTGAAAAGCACCGGGTTTTCCTGTTCACACCGCAGCGGAGCAGCCTCTTAGCTCCGGAATCCGGTTCATTTCGAGCACCAAAAAATTGTCCGGCCAGAGCAAAAGCACCGCATACGGAGGCCAAGCATCACGCTTACGTCGAGGCGGGGGCGGGATCAACTCCTGAACAACAACAAAAAGCCGGCGTTTTATCCAGTTTGTACACAACGATGAAGAAACGTAACAAGCAGCAGTGGTCCACTGAAGAGACCAGCTACCTACTGGGAATCTGGTCTTCCGAAGAGGTACAGAGGAAGCTGGAGCACAATCGGCCATTGTTGTTGTTTTAAATCAACACTTAAAACTTACTTTTTCTCTTTGGCTTTTGTTTAATTATCTATTTATTTAGTTATTTATTTATTCATTTAGTTCTTTATTTTATTTTAATATTTATAACATAACATAGGATTTCATAAAGTATTTTAAAAATAGTTTATACATTATTCAAATATAGGAATAGTAGATAGGATTATTTAAAATATAGTACCTTATATTTCATCTTTTTTCCCCTTTAGACCCTTGCGGTTTATTCTTAAAAACCCTTACCCTTACCCACCCCCCATTTTCCCTCTGCTGGTCTATTGCCTTGTAGAGTGTAACGGGGTACAGAGTCGCTTAGATACGCGGGGGAGTGCATCTGACGAAGAGATAGGTTGTTGTGCTCCCTATCTCTGTTTCTTATCCTATATCTAATAGAACTGCTCGGGTCTTGATAGATTGAGTGGGGAAGTTCATGAGATCTTTCTAGAGGGTTATCAAGAATAACTTGTATCCAATGACCTTTTCCCTCTCTGTCTGTGTCTGTGTATTCTCTTGTTCCGATTAACCCAGCCAAATCTTTGTTCTTGTTTTGTATCTATATCTACGCCGGGATCCGGAGTCGAGGCTGATCTTCTTGCTGTAGTCCTGTGTCTTGGATCCTCTATCCTGAGTTCTGGATTAAGTCGTGGACTTCGGGTCGTGGCTGAACCTGTCTCTGCGGTCCTGCCTTGGGTCTCGTCATGCTCCTTCCCTGATGGCTTCCACAGGATTGTAGCTGACATCCTCGTGGATTCATCTTCTTATTACAGACACATGCATTTCCTAACATTCGGTCTATATGCTGTAAAATGTATTATCTCTTCGATTTACACACGACATCTATTGCACGTCTGTCCGTCCTGGGAGAGGGATCCTCCTCTGTTGCTCTCCCTGAGGTTTCTCCCATTTTTTCCCCTTAAACTGTGGGTTTTCTCTGGAAGTTTTTCCTTGTACGATGTGTTGTATTCAGGGGCGCCGCCAGGGATTTTGGGCCCCATGAAAAGATATCACATTGGGCCCCACCACCAGGCCCAGGCCACGCCAACCAAGCACAATTGCTGCAACCACACCTCCAGAACCCAACCGACTCATTTATGCTTTAAATAACTCTACCTGTACAGGCTTGCATCTATCTTGTAGTCCAATACTAACTGCACAATATTTACTGACACTGAGCGGTGAAAATATAACACTGTGCAGGTTGCAAATTCTACTGCACCATTCTGCTGCAGTAGAATTCACTATTTGATATAACACTAACATTCCTGACAATATATCTCAATAGTCATCTTTTATAGAGTACATGCCTTTTTAATTGAGGCTCAGTCACTGGTACTTTTTCATTTACAAAGCCATGTTGGATAAACTACCATCTTATATCTGCTCCCTGATCTCTCTGCGAATTGAAAGTACTTATTGCCTGAGATCGCATGCTGTGGTTTTATTAAATGTGCCAAGTGCTAGGACTGTCTTAGGGAAGAAAGCTTTTAGATGTGCAGCTCCACTAACTTGGAACAGTCTGCAAAAAGAATGGAAAATTACCAAGCTCGTACCACTACATGTTTTTAAAGCTCGGTTGGATGCTACAAAATCAGATGCTGTTGGTACCTGTACATGTGGTTAAATATGTAAATTGTAATCCCTGTACATTTTGCTGTATGATGTCCTTTTGTTGTTCTGTTGTTTATGTTTTTATGTCTTCTTGTGGAACCTACTGCTGCAGGTCTCCCTTGAAAAAGAGATCATTGATCTCAATGGGATTTTACCTGGATAAATAAAGGTTTTGAATTGAATTAATAAAATGTTTGAATGGAACATTCATAAATCAAAATAAATATAACTTAAATATACATGACCTCTTACATTAAAAGAAAGTGAACATTAACACCAATATTATCATTTATAAAATGCTATAACAAAAAAAATAACATAAGCAGCAGATTTTTTAATTAAATATACCAACTACAAAATAAGCGGGTATAAAAGTGTAAACGGACAACAAAACGGAAATGGAAGTGAAAAGGCCTGATGGTGGTGCTAAATCAGAGCCTATTACCTGTTCTCAGTCTTTTTCTCATCATGCATCTTCTGTGTAGTGATCCAATATCGTTACCATAGCCTTGCCCTTTAACAGTTATTACGAGCCCTGGCTCAGCCTTACTCACCAAGAGCCCAGCGCCTAGCCTTCGTACAGGCAAAGTCACTGATCAAGTCCTTGAAGTCCAGCTTTCTAGCCAACTGGCTTTCAATGGACAGCATGGCAAGACTGCAAAGCCTTATGGGGGGACAGGGCTGCGGAGCCTAAAGATGGATCTGTTGGTCCTGGCACCAGGGGAGGGACAACTGATTTAGTATGAATAGCTGCTAAAAATGTACCTGCATTTATTAAATGTCAGCTAAAAGAGGAGTGAAATGAAAAACCTCAGCATTTTCTGTGAAGATATTAACAGAACTTAATGTCAGCAAAACATTACAATTATTATTTACAATGAACTAAGCTTAGCTAACAGACTAATTTCCACCACACATGGACCACACCCACCTTTTCTTTTGAAAAACTGGGTGACATACTGTCGCCCTTTAGTCCCTCTCTCTCGTCTTTCTCTCCTTTCTTTTCTTTTTTGAAAGCCTGACTTTGTTAGTCGTTGAGACATCGTACATACGTAAGTACTAGCCTCCTCACATGCTCTCACTCTCTGATGCCAGAAAGTGTGGTGCCACACAGCGTTTGGAGGCAGGACCAAACCATTACATGTAAATAGAGGGGGTGTACAGAGGCTTTGGATAATTAACTTTTGGAAGAAAAAAAGGGAAATGAATCGTAAGTTTAGTGAGTACATTATCAATTTAAGGTTATATTAATGTTAATTGTTGATGATTGATGAAAGGTTACTTAAACATTTTTTCTTAATGTTGTAAAACATTTTGGGGCCCCTGTCAGTCACGGGCCCTTAGAATCGTCCTAACTTTTCACCCCCTTACGGCGCCCCTGTATTTGCTGTAAAGTGTCTCTACTGTAGGCTATTTTTATTTTATGTACAGCACTTTGGCTCGACCAAAAATCTTTTATAAATGTGCTATATAAATAAAACTTGATTTGATTTGTTGTCGGTGTGAGCTGTGAGGGGTTTCCGCGCAGTTTGGCTTTATGAAGCAGGCATGCAAACGGTTACGTTATGACGCAAACGATGACGCAATGACGCAGCACCAGTCGGACTCTGGGCAGTGTGAAAAGAGCTGGAGCTAAACCGAAGAACCGGTTCTGAACCTGAAAAGCTCTAGCACCGAGCTTGAACCGGAGTTGCGTTGGTGTGAATGAGGTATGAGTCATGGAGAATACAGTCGCTGGTTTATTTATGTCTGTATAGGCCGTTGTTGTGAGTGTGGACGGTCGGAGCATATATAACGTTAGCTTAGCCGATCTCCATTTAGAAAACACGCATTTAAAAAGGTTTTTCACCTGCCGTCTGTCTGCAGACTTGTCAAAGCATTAATTCATGGTTTTTACTAACCGGTATCAGTATGTTGTTACTTCGGCATCATTTTGAAACGTGTATTACAATTAAAATCACGGTCAAATATGTTCATCTTGTTGTAGTTGTAGCCCCCTTGCCAGCGATTCTCTCTCTAGTTTAGCATACTCAGCCCGACTCAGCCTGGTGTTCCTGGCCCTAGAACCACGATGTTATGGGGCCAGAAAAACTGTGAATTAGGACCCGCTAGCCGGTACTAGGCCAAGTGGAAACGCAACCAAAAACGGGCCCCGCACGGCTCGGCACGCTTAAAGCGAGCTCCGCGCTGCAGTGGAAACGCGCCATTACATCACCAGAAGTCCTAATTTAAGGGGTCATTTCTCCCAAAAAAAAATGTTTTACTCACTATATCAACAGCCCCACCAAAGATATTTTCCACCAGCCGCCACTGCTCATAATATCAACTTGTTACCTGTATAAAAGACACCTGTCCACAGAATCAATCACTCAGATTCCAACCTCTCCACCATGGACAAGATTAAAGAGCTGTCAAAGAACCTCAGGGACAAGATTGTAGACCTGCACTTGGCTGGGATTGGCTACAAGACCATCAGAAAGCAGCTTGGTGAGGAGGAGACAACTGTTGGTGCCATTATTCAGAAATGGAAGAAAGACAAAATGAGCATCAGTCGCCCTCGGTCTGGGGCTCCACACAAGATCTGGCCCTGTGGGGTTTTGATGATCAGGAGAAAGGTGAGGGATCAGCCAAGAACTACACGGAGGAACTTGTTAACGATCTCAAGGCAGCTGGGACCACAGACCCAAGAAAACTATTGGGAACACACTACACCATAATGGATCAAATCCTGCAGCGCCTGAAGGTCCCCTGCTCAAGAAGAACATGAGAGGCCCGTCTGAAGTTTGACAATGAACCTCTGAAGGATTCAGAGAAGGCTTGGGAGAAGATGATGTGGTCAGATCAGACCTTCGAGATCTTTGGCATCAACTCGACGTGCCGTGTTTGGAGGAAGAGAGATGCTGACTATAACCCCAGAACACCATCCGTCAGGCATGGAGGTGGAAACATTCTGCTTTGGGGTGTTTCTCTGCTAAGGGGACAGAAGGACTTCCCTGCATCGAGGACAGGGTGGACGGGGCCATGTAGCGTAACATTTTGGCCGATAGCCTCCTTCCCTCAGCCAGGACACTGAACATGGGTCATGGAGGGGTCTTCCAGCAGGACAATGACCCTGAACATACGGCCAAGGCACCACAGGAGTGGCTAAAGAAGAAGCACATTTAGGTGATGGAGGGGCCTAGCCAGTCTCCAGACCTTAATCCCATAGAACATCTGTGGAGGGAGCTGAAGCTTCCAGAGGCCAAGCATCAGCCTCAAAAGGGGAGGACCAACATCCTTCCTGAGATGTGCACAAACCTGGAGACCAGCTACAAGAAGCGTCTGACCTCTGTGTGTCCAACAAGGGTTTCTCCACCAAGATCTAAGACATGTTTTGTGAGGGGATCAAAAACTTATTTCACACAGTTAGATGCAAATCCATTTTTCTTTTATATAATGTTAATTTCTGGATTTTCTTTTTGATATTCTTACTCTCACTGTTCAAATAAACCTACCATTAAAAATACAGACTGTTCATTTATTTGTAATTGGGAAAACTTACAACATGTGCAAGGGATCAAATACTTATTTCCTCCACTGTATATCACAATATATGTATTATTATTAAGATATAAAAAAGTATGTATATCCACTAAGTACCATTCTAATTCACCCTGTTTATTCGATTTCACCAAAGATCTATTTAGAAAATTAATCAAATATGTTTTTCTTTACGTGTATACAATAGTTTATTTATAATTGATCAAATAAGAAGAATTTTAATGTATCAGACATGGCCGACTTTGCTCAGATCCAAAGATTTGCCAGATGAACCCGCTAGGGGGCCCTGGGCCAAAAGTAATTGGCCAATTAACCAGCCAGTAGTCTGCCTACCTGGATGTTAACTGCGTATAAGGGGGCTGTTTCTCACATATTTGACACATCGTTATCTTTCCCTTCCCCTGTCTGAACTGTTTTGTAAGGGCACCGTCACTGCACACTGCACTGATCACCATGAGTAAGGGGACAGACTTCACTTTGCTGCTCCCAAACAAAGATGAAGTAGTTAGGATCACTTTGGAAAAGCATTACGTTTGTAAACTCACAATAAGAACCCACAACATTAAAACAGAAGTGCGTGTGTGTGTGTGTGTGTGTGTGTGTGTGTGTGTGTGTGTGTGTGTGTGTGTGTGTGTGTGTGTGTGTGTGTGTGTGTGTGTGTGTGTGTGTGTGTGTGTGTGTGTGTGTGTGTGTGTGTGTGTGTGTGTGTGTGTGTGTGTGTGTGTGTGTGTGAACAATGGCTTACATGAATGAGAGTATTTCACCATTGGGGCACAAAACTTGAGCCAGCTGATAACTGATAACTATATTCAGAGCTTTACAATATGGACTACAAATATGTTCTAGTAAGGGTCAAAGCCCGTCCAGCCTTTCCAGTCGTGCTACAGAGACCCTCAGGTGCAATGCATCTTCCCCGAAATGAAATAACTTCCAGGCAGAGTGTGACTGACCGTTGACGATTCTGGCCACCCTCCAGAGTCGCAGCAGGATGAGGAGACCCGTCCCATCAAAGGCGTCTTCATGGAAGATGAACACAATGTCCAATATGAAGGAAACCGTCACCACCAAACCATCAAACACCTCAAATTTGTGCTGGAAGAACTCCAGACGGAAAGCAAACAGCTTCCCGAACAGCTCCACCATGAAGAACGTGAGCAGAGCCAGGCTCAGGTAGTGGAACACCTGCAAACAAGTGGGTCAGAAACAGGTTTTATACAAAGGTCTTTATTAGAAACACTAATGTGGACCAATCTGTCTCTCACCTCTGGAGCAACGTGGTCATGTTCCAACTTGATCACGGACAGATCTATCAGCAGCTCGGCCAGAACAAAGATGGCATCCAGGATGACCAAACACACCACCACCACCTGGAAGCAAAGTCAGACCATCAGTACAAGGTGCCTCAACACATTGTACACATCAAGCTCGGTGTTTCCGACTGCATGTGTGAAACAAATACATAAAGGGAGACACAATCACAAGTGATGTCACATGATTCAGCGCTGGTTGGGTATAAGACTAACGTTTGGAAAGTGACCACATAGAAAGAAGAGAGCCTCTGCTCATTTGTACAAATAAGACTTAATAAATTAACATAATTAATGAAGGCTGAATCACCAATTTTCTTTTTCCTGCTGTCTCTGGGAAGCTCTAACAAAGCAGCAGATGATCGCAGTGTTCTTGACGGCTTCAAGCTGACCATGGAGTTAGCGATGTAGCTTGGTGTTTGCCCATTAAAAGGACATTTATATGTCTGGAGGAGGAGCTTAAAATAAATCCTAAAGTAAACGGGAAGCCATGGCAGAGCGGATTAAACTGGACTGATGTGTTCGCTCTTCTTAATTCTTGTTAGCAGCTGATCTGCAGAGTTTTGGATGAGCTGAAGTCTGGCAGTAGTTTCTTTCGGGAGGTCAGTGAAAAGTGCATTACAGTAGTCTATCCGGCTCGAGACGAAGGCAGGTATTAGCTTCTCAGCGTCTTTCTGATTTATGAATGGTCTTACTTTAGCAATGTTTCTAAGGTGAAAGAAAAATGTTTTTATCACGTTGCTAATGAGCTGAAGCTTAGATCTGAATCTAATACAACAGACTTGTGACCTCCGGTTTGATCCTGGGAGTAAATCTCCCCAGATTATTAACCAGCATTTCCCTTTTTGCTTGTGGGCCGACTAGCAGGATTTCAGTTGTCCTCATTCAGCTTTAGGAAGTTACTGCTACTACTACTACTACTGTGCCATGCAGTGTGATTCGGTTCACCGGATATATACAGTTGTGTATCATCCACATAGCTGTGAAAGCATACATTGTGTTTTCTGATCAGGTCACTAAGTGGCAGCATGTATAATGAAAACAATAACGGACCTAGACAGCTCCCTTGTGGAACCCCATAACAGTTATTGTGTTACAATACAATACAGCTTTATTTATATAGCACTTTAAACCTCCAGACCAAAGTGCTGTACAGGCAAATAAACAAAACATACAAAAAGTAACACAGCTCAGCTCACACACCATAAAACAAGTACAAGTAAAAACAATAGACAACTTAAAAGCAATAAAAGCAACGCTCTCAAAGATGTTAATACGCTAAGGAGAAGAGGTGGGTTTTAAGAAGCGATTTAAAAGCAGGCAGTGTGGCGGTCTGTCTGATGTCGTGTTCTTTGGACACATGATTTCAAAGGCTGACATAAAACATTCTCCCTTTGATTACATTTCTGAACCAGTTTAAGACCTATCAGAAAGATCAACCCACTATTGTCGGCAGTCACTGTTGCCTTGTGGGTAATGTAGGCGACAGGTTTGACGAGAAGAACGTGTGGAATAAAGGTTATATCTTTGATTTTGCTGAGGCAAATGTGTTCTTTGAAAAGCAGTCTGTCATGAGTCTTACAATGTGAGAGGATGTTAAAACAAGTTAAACTGCCAAATATTGTCTGCTTCCAGCTTCTGATATACGTGTTAATGTTTGTCCGGTGCCTTGCTCAATGGCACCACGGCAGGGCCAAGGAGGTGAACTGGGACCTCTCCAAGTAGCAGTCCACACTCCATACTTTAGGTCTGTTCTGGGACTTGAACCAGCAACCCTACGGCTCCCAGTCCAAGCCCCTACTGACTGAACCACTGCCGGACCCACATCAGTGACTTGATGTTGCCATAGCAACAGATGCATTGAAAGTGTTCAGGCCTACCTGGAAGCGGTCGGAGCTGTAGAGCCTCTGCAGGGACTGTCTGAAGGAGAGTGTGGTGGGGAACAGCCCGGTGGCCGGCCTCAGCTCCTCGCTGGCCGCCTGCAGCTCCTCCTCCTCCCCAGCGACCTGCGGCTCATCCCCCACAGCCGTGAAGTAGCTCAGGTACCGAGCCATGGTGGAGGGAGTGGACCGGGCCCAGCTCAGAGGCACAATGGAGAGAGCTTTCAAATCAAATTAATCTGCAGCCGTTCCTCTTACAACGTTATGACTTTTGTCGATATTTCAGGAAAGCTCTCTGGTTGGCTGTGCAGCTCAAAAGCAAAGCAAAATATAGAATAGTTGCAGAGGAATGCAGGTCAGTCAGAGACAGTCAAACACTGTCCGCCTGTGAGCAGATTTCTCCATAAGTTAGACAATCTGAGTTTACTTCTCCTTTAGGTTTGCAACATGCTGTTAAGAAAGCAAACCATCTGGTGCGGTGTGAAGGGGAAGCTTCTTAACCCCCCACCCCCCACAAAAGTCTGGAGTTTAATGCAATCGTAACCCATCTGCTTTAGACTATATAAAAACGGATTGATTCGGTCAATTTCACTGTCCACAGAAACAACTTTTGTTTTAGCCCTCAGAAGACACTCCAACATGTTATGGCTGTATAACCTGTCCCTGTGTCGGAGCTGTGCCCCGCAGCTGGGGGACAGCAGGAGATCTCGTGATGAACACATCCGTTTATACGAGTTTTGCAGATTCAGCGTTTTTACCGACAGAAGCGTAAACAATGCGCGCGAGGGAAATATTTAGCGCGAGCTGAAGTCGTTACTTTGTAAACTAACTGAGGTCTTACCTCTTTATCCACACTGTGTCCTGTAGCTGTAGCACACGGTTCCTCTCACTCAGAACTCTGTGGACTTCCAGCAGAAACTCCGCACCGCCCCCTCCTTCAGAAACACCGTCCTGCCAACTGCGTGTTAATGTGGAGCCGCACTGAACATTACTCAAGAACACCTTTTATCTGCATACACTACAAAACACTCATTACAACAAGAATTACATTTTAAATGCCCCCCTTTGCTATTTCTTAAGAAGACCTCCCTATAAATACTTTTGGAAGGTTAAATGTGTGCCGAATTAAGGTCAGTTCCTCTCGTGATTCTGAAACTGTATTTGAGGGGAATTAGAGTTCATGTTTGCATAGAAACCATAATTAAATGTCATGATGTTTGGCTGGAGTTTGCTGTGAGATAATATACCTACTCAGTTTTTTTAGCAAATTGAGTCAAAAGTAATCACATGCCTTTAGTATTTGTTAAAGCCAGTTTTGTTGAAATTGTATGGATTATTTGCCTGAATCAAATAGTTTTGAGTGTAATTGACCAATATTGAATTTGGCTACATTCTTTGTGCTGCTGTGTATCTAAAACATAACTACTGACCATCTTGCAAATGGATGGAAAAACAGATAGACAGTTTTGGTGATTTATATTGTGCCAGACGAGGGTTAGTTCATATAAAACACTGTGACTTATTAACAAGAGAAAACCATCTTATAAGGGTTCAAACATTAGATGTGTAAATCATAGCACAAACATGTTTCTCAGGCCCAATCCCAAACCACGCCCTACACGCTACCCCTACACTACCCCTCCGTTTGCGCATTCGGGCGGAGGGTCGGCCACATTAAAGGTGGGATAGGTAATTTTGAGAAACCGGCTCGAGACACACGTTTTGTTATATTCCATGGAATGCTCTTAACATCCCGATAGCAATGAATATCTGAAGTGCTTTGACAAAAAATCCATTAAAAAATGTCATCTGTGGAAGCCGTGGTACTGTAAAAAGCACGACCAATCATCTGAGCCGGCCCGGCTAAAATAACTGGATGGCCTACCTGCCTGTCAGCCTTCCATCTGTGCACAAACTTATCTCGTGTCCTCATTAGTCATGTGCGCGTTGGTGTGTGTTGGAAGAGGGGCTCTGTGAGGAAGTGGCAGATTTCTCCAAAATTACCTACCCCACCTTTAAGTGCTGTTCCAAACCAACGAGTGTGGAGCGGTGTGGAGCGGGAGTGGGCTATCAAGCCATCAAACAGCGAGGCCGTGGCCGTTTCTCAATCTCGAGGATTCTGGCTTCCAAGCCAATATTTCAAGGATGCTACGTCATCGAGTGCCGCCGAAGGACTGTTCCAATGTGCAGCATACTCGGAATTTCACCGAGGCCGCGTGCTTGGTTTGGAGGAAACTTCGAGGCTGCACATGGGTAGACTTCGCGTCCTTAAAATCCCCACAATGCTTTGCGCACGGACCAATTTCAAAAACCCTTGCAGAGAATGGCTGAACCGACGCAGCACACATTTAAATGTAAGTACACTGAACAAAAATATAAATGCAACACTTTTGTTTTTGCTCCCATTTTTCATGAGATGAACTCAAAGATCTAAAACATTTTCTATATACACAAAATAACCATTTCTCTCAAATATTGTTCACAAATCTGAAAAAATCTGTGATAGTGAGCACTTCTCCTTTGCCGAGATAATCCATCCCACCTCACAGGTGTGGCATATCAAGATGCTTTTTTGATGTTATTAATAACTGCATATTTAGCAACCTATGTGTCCTGTGATGCCAATATTCTAATATTTTTTGAATCACACGACCGCCCTTCAAGCCAATCAGAATCGAGCTGCCGCTACTGTGTGTGAAACTGAGCTCAGCTTTTGGAGCAAGTGAATATTTCGCTCTGCAGCTGGATGAGAGCACGGATGTAGCAAATGTCGCAGAATTGCTTGCATACAGATTTATTTCAGAAGACAACTTTGTTGAGGAAATATAATTTTGCAAAGCACTGGAAGGTAGGATCACATGGAGAAATGTTCCAAGTTTTAGATGAGTACATCATCTCAAATGGACTTGACTGGTCTCGTTGTGTGGGTGTGTGTTCCGATGGGGCAGCGGCTATGACAGGCAAAAAAGAGGAGTGACAGCTTTGATCAGGCAGAAGGCCCCAAATGTAGTGGCAACGCACTGCATGTTCCTTCGGGGCACTTTTACACATCATAAAAAAAAAAAAAATTGCAACAGGGAGGTCCCAGCCAGAGGATAATGCTATATGGGGCCCCTGGGCAAAGTTTGGGAACCCCTGCTCTAGTCTACACTCCTTTCAGATGACATAACCACTCTTCGGTTCTCCACGAATTACACAAGTCACCCAAATCAGCATTAAAAAAGCGGGAGGCGCCAAAAAGCGACTAATTTAAGACACTCAACTTTTAGACTCACAAATCAGACCGGACAACAGAGTTGATGCTAGAGCATATATTTGAATATGTGTACATGATAAACATTTCACAGTTGTTTATACAGGACAATCATCTCCTGTAGATAAGGTAGGCAATTCCTGCATTTTAAGTCCCGTTCAGAGCCTCAGTGCTGGACCATGGGGCGGCAGGTGGACTGACGCCATCACACTGAAACACAAAGCACAGTATCAGCAGACAGCCTGCAGAAAGAGTTTCGTGTACAACATTACAGAAGTTTGTATCAGGTCTTAAGTCAGGCTCTAGTAAATGGTTTTCACTGAGTCTGTGCCAAAGTCCTGAGCTTTCTCTTCCAATGTTAAAATTCTAAAGCAGAGATGAAGGCTCTGCCATGAGAGTACACATTGGTTTACAGTAGTGGTGCACGATAATTATCGGCCCGATATTAGGAATTATGACGTCATCCCGATAAAAGTATTAATAGCCCCGATAATATAAAATATATTTTTTGGGTAAAAAAAAGAAAAATCCTGCAGTGTGGGTGGATTGGGATGAGGGGCGCTTGTTTTTCACTCGGCTCCTCCCGTTTTGCCAGTACTGTGGTATTAGTGGTTTAGGAAGAGGGGAGTTTTTCACAAATCCAGCGCTCCCTAACTCATGCCTGGCTGTGACGTAAATGGTGTGCGGCCGTGAAGCCAGGACAGTAAACAAACATGTCGTCGGTAGTATGGGACTATTTCAAAGTTTCAGAGTGAGATAGTTCGCTTGCTATTTGTATTAACAAATGCAATGCAGAAGTTCCACGAGGAGGGAAAAAGGCAACGAGCTATAATACTTCCAACCTGATTAGTCACCTGAAACATCGCCATCGCTACGATGGTGTGTTAAAAGCGTACGAAGACGCCTGCGCTGCTAAACTAGCGGCGAATCCAAAGCCAGCTGCAAAGGCACCGGGGCTTTTACCTATCGACGAGGCTTTTGAAAAAGGCAAGAACTTTATTTGGGAAAATAAATATGGTCACTTTGAAGAGTCAAAACTGTTCTTGGCTTTGTTCATAGTAGTAATGCTCATGTCATTTGCTCACTAGGCTACTAGTCTTTTTTTTTACCACCAGGTGTGCAAAAACTACAGGTACATTTAATATATATATATTATTATCGGTCTTGAGAAGCAGAAAGTTATCGGTATCGGTTTCAAAAAACCAATATCGTGCATCCCTAGTTTACAGTACACACTGATACTGCGCTGCACTTACTATCCAGGCTTAGTCCAGTCCAAGTCCTGCTGCTCCTCGGAGAAGACGAGTGTTGGTCAAAGCAGCTCAGTGCTGGACCATGGGGCGGCAGGTGGACTGACGCCATCACACTGAAACACAAAGCACAGTATCAGCAGACAGCCTGCAGAAAGAGTTTCGTGTACAACATTACAGAAGTTTGTATCAGGTCTTAAGTCAGGCTCTAGTAAATGGTTTTCACTGAGTCTGTGCCAAAGTCCTGAGCTTTCTCTTCCAATGTTAAAATTCTAAAGCAGAGATGAAGGCTCTGCCATGAGAGTACACATTGGTTTACAGTACACACTGATACTGAGCTGCACTTACTATCCAGGCTTAGTCCAGTCCTGCTGCTCCTCCTCAGAGAAGACGAGTGTTAGTCAAAGCAGCTCAGTGCCGTCCTCTGCTGACAGGACGTTCACAGCCTCAGTGCTGGACCATGGGGCGGCAGGTGGACTGATTCATCACACTGAAACACAAAGCACAGTATCAGCAGACAGCCTGCAGAAATAGTTTCGTGTACAACATTACAGAAGTTTGTATCAGGTCTTAAGTCAGGCTCTAGTAAATTATTTTCACTGAGTCTGTGCCAAAGTCCTGAGCTTTCTCTTCCAATGTTAAAATTCCACAGCAGAGATGAAGGCTCTGCCATGGCAGTACACACTGGTTTACAGTACACACTGATACTGAGCTGCACTTACTATCCAGGCTTAGTCCAGTCCAAGTCAGGTCCTGCTGCTCCTCAGGCTCCTGAGAGAAGAAGAGTGTCAGTCAAAGCAGCTCAGTGCTGCCCTCTGCTGACAGAGGGCTGCTATGCTCAGGGTTAATGGTTCACCATGGTTTTGTCTGCATGATGTGTTACATTGTTAGTCATCATTGCATGAGACTCAGTTCAATATTTGAACGGATTCAGTCACTCACCTTCAGTCAGCAGCATGATGATGTGAGCCCCTCACTGAGCAGCCTCTAGGGTCTCCACCTGCAACACAGGAAACAAGTCTTTAAATAATGTAAATGAGTTCAGCTCAAATTATCCAATTAAAATATAAAGCGTGCAAAGTACAGTGTTCTGCAGCGTGACCTTTGAGGCATGTTTACTGCAATTCAATAGTTCTTACATCTGCATTTTTAACTTTTAAAATGGGACTTGAACAGCACCAGAGCCTCCCGTGGTGTGTCAGTATGAGGGTGTGCGGCCCCGCACTAGGCCGGCCCTGCGTGAGTGCAGGACAGGCCACTCTCGTGGGGCCCGGCTCTGCAGCCGCTCAGCAGCAACAGCCTCTAAAACAGAGTCTGCGCACTGAGAGCAGCACAGAGCCTTTCTCTGCCAGCACTGTAACACCGAAGCAGACACACAGCCTGTCAGCTGACTGAGTGCTGGGGGGTGGAGGGGGAGGCACCATGGGGGTCCTGCTTCAGAAGTGATGATGTATCAGTGTTTACCTGCAGTAGCTCCATCCCAGAGCTGCCACTTGGACATGGTTGTAGGTCAGGATGTGGGCATGTCTGCAAGGGAAACATCAGCATCACTTGGTGCCCAATGATGAAGGCCACATTAGTGGAGAGATGATAACACTCATTACATTCTAAAAAAGGAGACTTTAGAGTGGTATGATTTCTGGCAGCATATGCCGATGGAAAATGAGCAGAGCTGCAAGTCCCGACTACACACGGCTATTTTATGCAGATAGATCTGTCCGTTAAGCTAAGGCGTGTTCAGTTTTTAAACAAACCAAAAATTGTTAATGTGTATATAAATAATATTACATGGTCTCCACATTAACACAATTAAAGGATTAGCCTGCTTTACCACATTTAAATATTCCAGATGACACTTAAGCATACTCAATGCATTTCCATTTAAAATCGGTACATTTGCAGAGCATGGTGATGTTCACGACATACACACCTGTTTTGAGCCCACGGAGCGAGCGCTGTCATGTGACTCCCATCGTCAATATGCCTATGAGAAAAACAACATATTAAACACATAGCCCACAAGATAAAAGGCGGTATAAAATATTAAGCTACTTCACTCTCCACTCACTGAAACATTGATCTACCCTAATGATATGAATTGGAAAGTGCCCTCTGCATTGAAACTGTTTACTGAAGACTAATTTAAGATGGAATTTAAGTACTGTGCTTGCACCGACACCAGAGGGCGCCATAACTGGCAAACTTCAGTGATGATCACTGTGCCCAAACAAGCCATACATATAATACACACATATACACCACATGCAGGACTTATTTCCTGAATAATTCTTAATTAAAAAAAAAAAAAAAAAAGTTTCATTTTCTGAGAAATGATGCACTATGCATATAATTACCTTCAAACTATTCTGAGAAAAACTCATTTATCAGCAGAACTGACCGACTTTTACGGTGTGCTTCGAGCAATTCAAAATGGAAACTATAACGATGGTAGCAGCTACCATTAAAATAAAGCTCGTGTTTGACTGAAACACGTGTTCATGTTGTAACGTCGTGGAGCCAACAGCAGTCCTTATTTAACTCACGTGCTTGTGTTTGCACTTTAGTGTGACTTTTTGAAGCAGTAACATAACTAGCTATTAATGACAGACAAATAGATCACATGTAGGCTACGCGTCCTTTTGCAATTAAATGCCCAACTTTAACTGCGTCACACTACGCTAACTGCTCACTCTGTAGTGCTAATTGCTGATGTAACTACAGCCAACAGCGGGAGTTCTAACAGTTTCCAAACCAAACACGTGTTCAATAAGTACTCACGTCAGCAGACACCAGCTAGGGCTCGTCCGCAGAGTAGAGTTCTTCACCAGACTGAGAGACTGGGCGGAAGTCTCGCTGAGACTTATATAGGGCTTATGCCGCGGTGCATTTTGGGAGGGGAAGCTCGCCCAAAGATCGTATTTTGAGCCGAGCTACCACTAGGCTGTCCTCCTCTTAACAACAAAATATCTTACAGAATTCCAATTATTTCTCCAAATAATTGTACGCTACATTTGAAATAAAATGTAGCATTGAATATAATTCCTTATTGTAATTTTACAAGTACAACATTGCATTGCTTTTTACATTTCATAATATATTTGGAAAAATAATTGGAGTTTGTAATTTATTTCCAACTCATTACTTCAGAAAAATATGATGTGATCGATAATGATTAATAGTAGTTTCCTTCACTGAAAGATTATGTAGAGGATTCTGGCGACTTGTGAATTTCTGATAACTTCTGTATATTTATCTGAAAATGTTATATTGACGAGCGAATTTAACATTATAAATGAAATATGCTTTTCAAAATATCCGAAATATTATATTATTACACAACATTCGGCTAATGTTTCTTAGAATCAAAGCATTGTGTCACAGAATGGAAGACAAAGGTAACTATTTTCCTGCTTTATTTCAGATCTTGTTTGTTACATCACATCCAGAAAATTACAAAAATACCTGATGAACAGAAAAGGAAACAAAGGAGCAAAAGGTCACAGCCAATGAAGATGGCAAAGACTGTAACATGTTGGGATAAAAACGTTTTCAAGAGTTCTATACCTAGAAATATTATGGTTGATGGTCGCAAAAATCTCTATTAATTGTCCCCTACCTACTTAAAATAACTTCAACACACTTGTTTGTAAAGACTAGTACAAGTAACATTTACTTCAGGATGCTTTAGTATCCTCTCAAAGCAATTAAGCACAATATCATTTATTTGTACTTAGATAGAATATAGAATAGAATCGTTTAATGTCAGTATACATGTAGCCTACAATGAGATAATAAATGCTTCTCCCTTTCAAATATGCCATCAAAACAAAAAAACATCAACACAAGACAACAAATACACGCAGCATACATAGGCCCTTTCTCATTTTATCAAATCTCCCTCCTCGACTCCTCGGTCCTTCGGTAGTGACCCGGAAATGAATTTTAGCGCGCCATGTTGAAGGACATCTCATTTCTCTAAATGCACGTCGAGGACCGAGGATCGAGCATCGAGGAGGCTCTCTGGAGGAGCTCTAACCAAGGATACACTGATGGGTCCTCCACGGCTCCTTCGCGGATGCATTTCCGGGAACAGAGATGTTTCAAAGAGTCGTGACGCACGGTCGGACTTATCTCAGCCAATGACAGCTCTGCATGCATCCCCTTGATATTATTTTAGACGCAACGCGATGTTTCCAGAGAGAACAGCTGTGAGGTCCGTGCAGAAAGCAGAGCAGTGTGTATAATATATATCACTCAGTATAACAGGCCTACTCTCTTTATTTGCTTTAGTTTAGTAGATATCTACAAACAAAGAGTCCATATTTTTCTAAAACCATTTAGTGCTTCACATAATAAAATACACAACGGCTGTAGCCTGATTATATGCTTTAGGAGCTGTAGGTGCGTGTGGTACAGTGGCCCTTTCTCATTTAATCAAATCCCCCTCCTCGACTCCTCGACTCCTCGACTCCTCGGTCCTCCGGTCGTGACCCGGAAATGAATTTCAGCGCGCCATGTTGAAGGACATCTCATTTTTCTAAATGCACTTCGAGGACCGAGCATCGAGCATCGAGGAGGCTCTCTGGAGGAGCTCTAACCGAGGATACACTGATGGGTCCTCCACGGTCCTCCACGGCTCCTTCGTGGATGCATTTCCGGCAACAGAGATGTTTCAAAGAGTCGTGACGCACGGCCGGACTGATCTCAGCCAATGACAGCTCTGCATGCATCCCCTGGATATTATTTTATTAACTGCTCTCATCGCGACGCGATGTTTACAGAGAGAACAGCTGTGAGGTCCGTGCAGAAAGCAGAGCAGTGTGTATAATATATATCACTCAGTATAACAGGCCTACTCTCTTTATTTGCTGTAGTTTAGTAGATATCTACAAACAAAGAGTCCATATTTTTCTAAAACCATTTAGTGCTTCACATAATAAAATACACAACGGCTGTTAGCTGTAGGTGCATGTGTGTGTTTGGTACAGTGTGTGTGTAGATGCAGCGGACAGACAGGTCTCAGTTGGTTTGGTGTCCTCTGCTTACTTTTAATACTTGTAAATAAAACTTTTGGTCCGTCATTTATTTTCCTCATTGTAGCGACCAGAGAGGAGGGGGGGGATATATCCAGTCTCTGATAGTGTTACGTTAATATGAGAGTGCTCTGTTTGATTCTGAAATTGTATATATATGTATATAAATATATACATATATGTGTGTGTGTGTGTGTGTGTGTGTGTGTGTGTCCGCATCTGTAGCCTGTTATTGTCTCATTATTCCGCACTGTGAATGAATCAAAGTGGTCATGAACACATCTGTCCATCAGACAGAGGGCTGCTGTGCCTCCTGTCATCATTAATGGACGTCTCTTTAAAATGACCGCTCAGAGGAGAGGAGTTCTCATTTCTCTAACCGCCTGCTGCTTCCCCTTCTCTCTCCTCGGCTCCTCCGCTCGCATCTCCTGTGGGCGGGACTAAGTCTCGAGGATAGGAGTCGAGGAGGGGAGTCGAGGAGGGGAGTTAGAGAAATGAGAACGGGCCATATTTAGGAATTGTGACGAAGGTAACTCCGTCACTGTGGATTGACGGCTTCGGGCCTGCAACTCAGCACTTTAGTGAACAGTTTTGCACTTTATTAGCGTGATTGCACAGTATCGTTTGGCATGGCATATTTCCACATTTTATATAGGCTAATTTATACTAATTATTGAGATAGTATTTATTAAAGGATTAAACCGTATTAATTGAAATGTCGTCTGGCAGGTGCTGGTCGGGTCCTCGGCTCCGCCTGACAAGATAGGGGAGTTAGCGAGAGCGCCGAAAGTGCTTATGCTGGGGTAGAATGACAGCGTTTAAGAATAATCCGGGTACAAATAATATGTGGGGGTGTAGAAATCATAGCGTTAAGTGGCAATAATTGTATAAGTGCTGACTGCGTTTACTTGGGTTTGTATGTGTGTAATTCTGTTGAGTTATATGTTTGTGTTTGAAAAGTGTTCCCCCTCCCGTTATGTCTGTTGCTGGATTGTGTGCACCTGGGCTGCAATCCAATAGTCCATTTAGCTTAGGAACCTTCCTAACGGAGTGAAATGACCCGGAAGTCCCTCAGTGGCAGCCATGATAAGTGCCGTTCCAATTCTCTAGAATGATAGGAAAGGAGGTTTCAAACTTCCTTTATAACCTCCTTTAGCTTAGGAACCACTGGACCTCCCTTACCGAAAGGAAAGGAGAAAATGCTGCCCCACAATGCCTTGCAGCCGCAACATTTGCCGTCACTCAACAGTCGGCCGTTCACGGAAACAATCGATTATGACGGAGAAATTATATCATGAAAGTTACGGTGCTTATTAAGCTTTTTAAAACGTATGTGGTAAGTTGCCAAAGTGCTTTGTTTTGAACGTTCATCAGTATTATAATCAAAAAGAGAAATATGAACGTTAGTTTTTACTGAAATGATCAAATAAAGTCAACATTTCACTGAGCTGTGTGGAGTTTGTTCAACTTTTAAAAGATGTTTGAATGGTGATATACACAGTGATAGATGTTAAGGACTAACGTTTATAATAAATACATCTGTATTGATTTTAAGATCTTTTCATCAATCATACGTATTGGGATCATTTGTATTAATGTGGACCGGAGGGAGAGGGTGACGAGCATAAGTTTCACTTTCCTTTTTTATTTCAATTCCAACTTTGGTGATGAAGAATATGTTTCTCTGTTGTCCACGTTCATAAAGCAAAGCAACAGCATCAGAGCACGGTGCAGAGTCTCTAGATGAGTTTACAGTAGTCCGTGGTTCTTATTGAACATCCATGTTGTAGTCCGCTGTATAGAAAACTGTAGTTTCCATAGTTTCCCCACAGCAGCAGACGCACAAAATGACGTCCGCTGGCGCATCATAAACACGTCAGATAGTGAAAGTGCAGTCGGATTCTCTAAAGCACCGCAGTCTCTTCTCCTAAGTCCTTTTGAATTCTCCTATCCACTATCCCTTAACCCCGTGACGTTTCACTCAGAGGTCAAGGAATAGGAGATAGGGTTAGAATTTAGGAGCAGATTTTTGGATTATCGGAACGCAACCCTGGTGCCCTGTGTTGTCTCCTCCCCCCTCACCTGTGTCTTGTTGGTTTGATTGGTCTGGGTGTATTTAGGCTCTGTTTATCCTGTCAGTATAGGTGAGATCCTTGTGGCTGTAGGATGTGTTCAGGGAGAACAGCAGGATTGAGGCTGTGAACTAGTGATGGCGAGATGAAGCCTTATGAAGCTTTGAAGCTTTCCAGCTTTCCAGCCAATTGGTTCGCAAAAGGGTTCATCTCATGAGGCTTCATCATGGGCTTCATTTGAACACAAACCCCCCTGTTGGTCAAAATGTGTAAAACAGGCAGACTGGACATCTCGACAGTGTGCTCTCTCAGGCCGTGTCTCAATTCAGGGGTTGTATCCTTCGGGGTACGCAGCCTACACGGTCCACGGAGGACCTAGCCCACGTAGACCGGGTACGCTGGATCGAGCGGCCTACGAAATGAGACTGTCTAGCCCAGGCCCGGCGTCATGGGCGGGCCCCATGGGGCCGGGCCCGCCCATCCAGGATTTGGGCCCGCCCATGAGAAATCAGGGCTGATTAAAAAAAATTATTATATAAAAATATTTTTTTAAATGTTTGTATTATTATGTTTATTGTTGTTATTTGTAGGGCTTTGTCATACCATTTATTTTTGTGTTAAACTATGTTGAAACATTAGTATAATATATATTTTTTATTTTGCTATGAAATCCTGAATGAATCTCTGTGCGCGAGACTGGTTTTTCGCGGGGTTGAGTTGTGTGTGTTTTTTTTTAAAGTGAGACGCGTCACAGCAGCCTGTCAGTTTACTGTGGCGGTTAGTTTGGCTAGGCTATTATCCTTTTTTATATGTATCTGCAACAATGGATATTAGGAAGTGGTTCACGAACAATAAGAGCTCACAAAACTTTTGTGACAAAAGGATTGTGGCAACTCAGCACCAGATGCTGGCAACTTGACGTGTCCCCCGCCACCTATTCCTTCTCCTCCAGGTCCCGAGTCAACGTTGTCAGACGAAGCCTCTTCGGAGCCGGGCAGGAGCAGCAGTTCATCCTTTAGCAGCCCAGGCCCAGCTCCCATTCTAAACGCTCGTGATCTTGGAGATTTTAGTTTTCTAGTTCCAGAGGACCTTGGCGTGGATACACCAAAACAGGTAATCCTGGATAGTTTCCCCTCTCGGCTCTTCTCCGGGAAAAAACGTAGTTTTGGCAGTTCATGGTACCAAAACCGACCCTGGCTTGAATACTCCATAAAAGGCGATGCTGCGTACTGTTTCCCATGCAGAAAGTTTAAGGCTCATCATCATGACGCATCGTTCACCATAAAAGGCTTCAAAGACTGGAAGCATGCCTTACAAAAGGGCACGGGTCTTAGCAAACACAGCTCTTCCAAGGAACATTTAGTGTGTGAGAAATTGTGGAGAGAAAAACAAATGCGCATCGAGACTGGTCATTAAATCACAACTCTTGTCAACAAAGATCAGCTGGCTCGTAACAAATATTACGTGGGCTCCATTATTGACATTGTGACTTTTCTCTCTACCAGCAATCTTCCTTTCCGAGGTGACCACGACTCTTTAGAGTGTATGTCCAAGTCTGGCAGTGGGTTATTTTTGTCATTGTTTGAGTATACCATCGAAAAGGACCCAGAACTCGCGAAAATTGCCCCCACCATTCCCAAAAATGCTACCTACATAAGCCATGATATAAAAAACGAAATAATTGACCTGATGAGCAAAGTTGTAACGGAGCATATTGTTGAGGAAATAGGCGACTCCTTTTACACTGTCAAAATGGATGGAACCCGAGACCCAACAGGCTGTGAAAACATTTCAATTGTACTGCGTTTTGTTGATGAGAACTATGTCATAAAAGAGAGGCTCTTGACAATCGCCACAGCAGTTGCAGGTGATGCAAAAACCCTCACACAGACACTCATTGATGAAATACGCAAAGCTGGCCTGAGCACAGACAAAATTCTCAGCCAGGTATACGATGGGGCAAGTCTTATGTCGGGGAGACACGGTGGGGTTCAAAGACTCCTTCAAGATGAACTGGGCAGAGAAACCCCATGTGCACTGCTTCAACCACCAGCTGCACTTGGTCGTTGTTCACGCCATGTCCGGTGAGAGAGCCATTGAGGATTTATTCAACATCTGTAATGTCCTCTACAAGTTCACACGAAAGCCCACTGTTGCTGCACATTACCAGGGAAACACGCTGAAGCGTTTACTCGAACAGCGCTGGACAGGGCACCTGGCCACTGTTCAGATTATTCTGAAATCTTTTCAGGATATAGTGGAACTACTACGACACGTTGAAAACTCTGCATCATTTCCAGCTGACTTGAGGATGGAGGCAGCAGGCTTGCTGAGCAGAATTTTAAAGCCAAGCTTTAAATTCCACACCCAGATAATATGCAAGATATTGTCCCTGCTTGAGCCAGCTAACAGGATGATGCAGTCAGAGGAAATGGACCTTCAAACGGCAGTACAGCTTGTCAACACTGCCAAAGAGTGTGTTGAGGCCCTGCGCACCGAAAAGGTGTTCACGGAGATGTGGAGTGAGTGCGCACAGGAGAGAGCGGATGATACTATCCATCCCGGTCCCACCAAGAGAAGGCGAACTCTTAACACAACTTTGGAGGATTATGTTGTTGAAGAGACAGTGGGAGTGGGAACACAAGAAAACCACCAGATGACAGAGAAACGGCGGCTGTTTTACAGCTGCATTGATGCAGTTACGGGAGAAATTGCGCGCCGCTTTGGAGAGCGAAACAGCGCATTCGTGGAGGCTATTGCTTCACTCAACCCGGAAAGCAGCTTCTTCCTGGAGCCCGAAAAAGTGGAACCGTTACTTAAACTGACTGGAACCACGCTCGTTGATGCTGAGTTCATTGTGGCCAAAAAGCTGATTCTTAAACACGTGGACAGCATCACACCACCAGAGGATGGGAAATGGACATTGAAAAACATACTTGGTCATCTCCACACGACGCTTGAGGCAATGCCAAGTGTTCTCACCGCATTTAAGGTTTCACTTACCTTTGGAGCTTCGACAGCTTTATGTGAGAACTCTTTTTCCACACTGAAAAACGTTTTCAGTGAGCACCGAAGGAGCATGTCTCACACTCGGAAAGCAAATTTAATCCAACTTGGTTTCGAGAAGGACCTGACAAAAAAAATGCAAGAATGAGTGGAAAGAGATGTTGCTGAGGAGGTTCCATTCATCTGGGAAACGTCGGCTACAGCTTTATTAGGCCCACCCTGAGTACATCGTGTAAGTAGCAAACAATCATATCACGATGTAGAATAAGCCGTTGTTTTCACGCTGTAATGTGAACAAAATATTGGGTATTTTTCAGTGTGTTCTTTTCACTGTATGTTTGCCAATATATTTGTTATTTGTTTAATTCCACTTATTTACGCCAAGAGACACACCTCTGCTTTAAAGTAGTTTGTGCAAACTGATGTTTAACAACAGATGCTCATCCTCTGAAATTAAATACATTGGCATATTATATTTGTATATTTTCTGGCAGTATTCTGTTTTTTGCTGCATAACTATAGCCGTCTGATATTCTATTAAATCTTTAAATGTTAACAGCCTTGACTCAATACATTGTTTTTTCTTAGTAGCAGCATTCTCACAGCTTTTTTCTGTAATGTAATTAAATGTTTTAAATTACTCATAGGTAATCCATTCATGGTGCTGAAGTAGCGTTATTTTTGTGCCTCTATCCTGAGCACATGTGTACATATATGCTCAAAAGGTTTCATTGCGTGCACAAACATAAAGCCTAAATCTGTCTGCAACTATATATGCACATATGTTACGTTAAAATGGGGTGGGGCCTGGTGGTCGGGGGGGCCCGCCCTGGTAAATGAAATGCCCGCCCACAGATGTATGTCTGCCGCCGGGTCTGGTCTAGCCTACGGAGCCCGTCGTATTTACGTCACGTTCGGTTGCGCTGCTCCAGCAGCCTGCTAGCAAATTCTAACTCAGCTGAAAAGGATCCAGAAACTTTACTTTTACATTTTACATTTTTTTGGAGATCACCGTCGGCGATGAATTGAAGAGGACCATGGCCAGGTAAATACGATGAAGCTGTTCCTTTAGCCCCCAGTAATGTTACATTAGTAAGTTAACAAGTAAATTAAATATAGCTGATGTAATTTAAAGGGGGGGTAGGTAAGTTTGAGAAACCGGCTCGAGATACACTTGTTGTTATATTCCATGGAATGCTCTTAACATCCCGATAGCAATGCATATCTTAAGTGCTTTGACAAAAAATCCATAAAAACATTTCATCTGTGGAAGCCGTAATACTGTAAAAAGTACGACCAATCCGTTTAGCCGGCCCGGCTAAACGGATTGGATTGCCGCCCTGTCTGTCAGCCTTCCATCTCGTGCACGCACAAATGTATCTCGTGCCGTCATTGGGCGTGCATTGCAGCAGTACTTCAATGACTCGCCAGCAACAGGCGGCCACTTTCACCATGGCAGAGTTAGGTTCAACATCGTCTACTGGTCGCAAAAGAAATAATGTAACGGAGCAAATTAGGAACAAAAACAAAGTGGAAACTAGGAGAATTCAAACCAGAGTCAATATCGGAGTTGCTTTTCAACGATGGCGACAACTGATGGAACACACCTATGGGGGTTATTCCCTATCTTTATTCAAGAGCGTGGTATTTAAATTTGAGAGCATACTTTATGTATTTATTTCCCTCAAACCCTGTCCTCGCACTCAAATAGTGCCTGCTTGCACTTTGCTCTGCTTCTGCTCAAACTGTACGCTTGCACTCAGATATATTGCTGCTTACGGATTTTTTCTGCTCTCAGATTTATTCTCTGCGCGCTCGAAACTTTTGTGCAACAATCCTGTCAAAATCCCTCAACCAATAGGAGGCCAGGTGTCCTTGCGGGTGCGTTCGTTTTACTTATTACAGCGTCCCGTAAGGGCGGTTACTCTTTGGTGCGATGACAGGGTTTGAGTGAAGGAAATCAATAAAGTATGCTCTCAAATGTAAATACCACGCTCTTGAATAAAGATAGGGAATAACCCCCATACACACCGAGTTGAAATCTGACGCCGTGGTCGCTCTTTTTCTCTTGGACAGGTTTTGTATGGTTTACAATTCCCCTGAACTATATAGCCAACCTAAGTCATGTGCGCGTTCATGTGTGTTGGAGGAGGTGCTCTATAAGGAAGTCTGAAGGAAGGGGCGGATTCTTTTCGGCTGTGTACTTTCAAATTTTAGTGCACTCGAGCCGGTTTCTGAAACTTACCTACCCCCCCTTTATTCATATTATTTCATATTTAAAATAAGTCTTAATTTTTCTGTACTAATAAAACAATGTTTTTTTAAATGAACAAAAGCATGTTGTACAGATTGATTGTCAACAATAGTAGTGTTCTAATCTTAATAGCTGTGATTATAACAGTTTATATTCTCCTTCTTCCCCTAAACCTGCCCAGATGATGTCCCACTGACCCCAGGTCAGCACCTCCAGGTCCAGCACCACTGTGACCCCCCCCCCCCCTGCCCTACTGAAATACACAATTAAACATTTTCTATGACCTTTTTTTTGTATTAATAAAATTAAACTGAAGACAGTTTAATGACCTATAGATACCCTATTATTCCACTGCTTATGTACACATGTTGTAAATAATGGTTAAAACCTCAGTAAATGAAATAAACAATGTGTTTAACAATTACAATTTAATATTGTATTTTCGTCTTATCACAAGGCAAGTTTATTTATATAGCATTTTTCAACACAAGGCAATTCAAAGTGCTTTGCAAAAAACGAAAGACATTAAGAAAATGGCATTTAAAATCAGTCATTAAAAAGAAAAGATAATAAAATAAACATTAAAAGAAAAAATACATGAATAAAAGTTACAGTGCAGTCTAAGATGTGAATAGTTCAATTAAAAGCAGCGACAAAAAGAAAAGTCTTCTCGCTGGATTTAAAAGTAGTCAGAGTTGCAGCGGACCTGCAGGTTTCTGGGAGTTTGTTCCAGATATTTGGAGCATAATAACTGAACGCTGCTTCTCCATGTTTAGTTCTGACTCTGGGGACAGAAAGCTGACCAGTCCCTGAAGACCTGAGAGTTCTGGATGGTTCATAATTTAGCAGGAGGTCAGAAATGTATTTTGGGCCTAAACCATTCAGTGCTTTATAAACCAGCAGCAGTATTTTGAAATCTATTCTTTGCCACAAAGTAGATTATTATTAGTATTTCTTGTATTAATAAAATTAAACTGAAGATAGTTTAATGACCTAGAGATACCCGATTATTCCACTGCTTATAAAACCTCAGTAAATGAAATAAACAATGTGGTTAACAATTACAATTTAATATTGTATTTTCATCTTATCACAAAGTAGAGGTAAGAATATATCCATCCTCTCCCTGCAGCTTCATGTCTTCTATTATTATAACTTTCATCATTGAGACAGAGGAAATCAATCATGTTATTTAACATCATCAGCAGTAACACAAATATCAGCAAAAGTGTGTTTATGGAGTTGTTTATTTGTATTATATGTGCAGCAAGTATATAGAAGCAGCTGTTTGGGGTATCAGACAGACTCAAGCTATAATCGTTAAATATCTATAAAAAGAAAGGACACGTAAAAAATCTAATTCTGAAACTAAGACACAAGTCTGTAGGACGGCAGTAAGCAGAGGTCTGGGTGGAGGATGCTCCTGATCGCCGTTTTGCTTTCTCCAGCACCTCGGGGGTCCAGCTGGATTCAGCTCTGTCCTGATGATCCGCTGGGGTTAGGGGTCCTTCTCCAGCACCTCGGGGGTCCAGGTGGATTCAGCTCTGTCCTGATGATCCGCTGGGGTTAGGGGTCCTTCTCCAGCACCTCGGGGGTCCAGGTGGATTCAGCTCTGTCCTGATGATCCGCTGGGGTTAGGGGTCCTTCTCCAGCACCTCGGGGGTCCAGGTGGATTCAGCTCTGTCCTGATGATCCGCTGGGGTTAGGGGTCCTTCTCCAGCACCTCGGGGGTCCAGCTGGATGGCAGCTCTGTCCTGAGGATCCGCTGGGGTTAGGGGTCCTTCTCCAGCACCTCGGGGGTCCAGGTGGATTCAGCTCTGTCCTGATGATCCGCTGGGGTTAGGGGTCCTTCTCCAGCACCTCGGGGGGTCCAGGTGGATGGCAGCTCTGTCCTGAGGATCCGCTGGGCACTTTTCAGATTAGGGGTCCTTCTCCAGCAGATCCATTTCTCCAGAATTTTCCTAATTACAGACCGCCCTTCAAGCCAATCAGAATCGAGCTGCCGCTACTGAGAGTGAAACTGAGTATCTGCTCAGCTTTTGGAGCAACTGAGAGCTAGTGAATATTTCGCTCTGCAGCTGGATGAGAGCACGGATGTAGCAAATATTGATGTTTATTGTTAATATTACTGGTGAATATTATATATAATACTATTAAGGCATAAGTAGCTTTCAAAAATGCAAAAAATATATGTTAATTGTTCATATTACTGTTCAAAATTATATAATATTATAAAGACAGAAATCACTTTAAAACTGCCTTAAAATATGTTTGCTGTTGATATTACTGTTTAATATTGTGTTAAGAATGTTTATAACAGAAGACACAATGAATGCAACGAATGACAAACAAAAGATAAATACAAAACATTTTTTAGAAGAATAACTGATTATTAATTATGAATACAAATATATATTAAGAAAATGTATTAAGCTGCATGATTAATTAGTCATATTCTCCATCATAATGTACTCATCATTTAAAAAAAAAATTGCAACAAGGGGGTCCCCGCCAGAGAATAATGCTATATGGGGGTCCTTGGCATGGCAACGTTTGGGAACCACATACCGAGTTCCCAATGAGTAAAGCCTTAACTCTAAACAACGAACATTAAATCATATTTTCATGTTAACAATATTGGTTTTATTCCAGTTGAATGATTGTGATTGAAAAGCCTAAGGAGGCTGGTAAACATTGCAAAGAGGGATTTGTATTTCATTATTAAGTTAATAATATTCATAAACGTAACCATGTTGTAGCCTGAGAAAGGCGAAACCATATCAAAGAATACATTTATTAACTACATTATCTCATTTAGCTGTAGCTTTTATAAACAACAAAAAATACGTATTGTTCAGTCGTTGAACCAGGGACCCTGCGGTCGTGAGTCAACTGCTTTCCAGCTGAGTCACAGCACACACACTAAATCTCCCTGAAAACACTGACACATATGTATTCCTGTATTTATTCATTTATTTATTCATGTTTTTATTCCTACATTTATTTATGCTTGTATCTATTTAGGCTACTTAAAACATGTTCCGACCTCTATATAAGTGAGGGTCTGAGCTCTTTTAATTCCATCGTGTCACCGGGCCCGGGTACAGGAGGGGTAATATGGTTCTTATTATACATCCATGGGTATGATGAGCGTTATGGTTCAACCGATCTGAATCGCTTCGTGAAGCAGTCACGTGGTATCGACAGGCAGCGAGGCTTCGTTTGTCATCGGTGACGTCACTGGCCCAAAACGATACAAGCCTCAATACAAGCTTCACAAAAAGCTTCGGGAATTACTCGACACACGCTCCGAAGCCTCGGCGCAATACGTAACATCACTACTGTGAACTATGTGCACATGATTTTAATAAATGCCCACACCGGGTAATAATTTTTGGACGTTCTGCCTCCTTGCTTGGTCGGGCCGCTCAACGGTCAGCTTCACAGGAATAAAGAATAAAAAACAAGAGTCACTAGACTTCAAATCTAAATATTAGGTAAGGTCTGCAGTTTCTGCAGTGTGGGTAATGTAGTCAGAAGGTCATCACAGCTGGAACAGTTGAGGTGTAGTTTGAAGAGTGCACATTCCTGAGAGGGAATATACATTTACGACACATTTTAACTTTTTTGACTTGCAACATTTTCTTTTAAATTGACAAACATCATGTGTAATTCGTGGCACGATTCAAACTGGATCGAAAGATAATCTTTCTCTCGCCATTGACTTCAATACATATTTTTTTCAGAAATAAGGTCCCATGGAGGTCCACTGGAAGGGGAGGGACTTCGTCTCTCTATTTCGGAAAAAGTGTGTATTGAAGTCATAGATTGAAGTCACGAATTACACATATGATGTTTGTCAATCTTAAAAAATTATTTCCATGTCAAAAAAGTCACAGTTTGTCGTAAAACTGTTGAAATATAAGACTATGAAAAACACGCAACTAGAAAGACTACAAATCCCGGTCCTGCATGCTGGCTCTTACGGAACCGACTAACTCCCCTTTTGTGTATTTGCAGCTCTCAACCAAGCGGCAAACTCTGGGGCAGAGCCAGGCCAATAAGGAAGTGCCACAAACTGCAGTTCATCTATTGGCCGATAAGCGATGACTGCAGAAAGGATGAATTTCCATAGACCCCCATGTTAAAATGCCCAACTTTACAGCAGAAATAAACATGTTTCTACCCCTGGATGCAATACAAATGTTCCGGATATAGTTAGATTCCACCTTAAAGGTGGGGTAGGTAAGTTTGAGAAACCGGCTCGAGATCGCTAGAATTTGAAAATACACAACCGGAGAAAATCTGCCACTTCCTTACAGAGCCCCTCCTCCAACACACACGAACGCGCACATGACCAATGAGGGCACGAGATAAGTTTGTGCCCCGGTGGAAGGCTGACAGGCAGGTAGGCCATCCAGTTATTTTAGCCGGGCCGGCTAAACGGATTGGTCGTGTTTTTTACAGTACTACGGCTTCCACATATGACATTTTTTTATGGATTTTTTGTCAAAGCACTTAAGATATTCATTGCTATCGGGATGTTAAGAGCATTCCATGGAATATAACAAAAAGTGTATCTCGAGCCGGTTTCTCAAACTTACCTACCCCACCTTTAATGATTATTAATTGTTGAGTGAATTGTTTTATAACGCAACCCTTTTATTTATATTAGGCGATGTTTGGGGGCGGCGCGATTACATGTAAAGTCAATGCAGAGACGAGGACAGATGCGAATTCACTCCGACGGCGAGCATGAAGCGGTGGACGCGGCGCGAATCACGCGATTGAGGCGATTGAACTTTGCCGCGTCAAATGCGAGTTACATTTTTTCAACTCGAGCGTCAAATTCACGTGACGTGTTCTCGCGGAAGCCAATCAGCGGTGAGGATCTCAGCCTGCCGTTACTGACGTTCAACCAGAAAACATCAGCCATTAGCCGTTAGCAGTTAGCACACAGAGATCACAGCTCCTCATATCTGTTCAGAAACTGTACAAAAGTTAAACAAGTACAAACCACAGACTGTCTGTGTCATGGCGAATACAGTCACTGGTTTATTTATGTCTGTAGGCCGTTGTTATGAGTGTGGAGTGAGCATATACAATGTTAGCTTAGCCTGGTCGACCCGATCTCCATTCAGAAAACAAGCATTTTAAAAGGTTTTTTGCCTGCCGTCTGTCTGCAGACTTGTCAAGCATTAATTCATGGTTTTTACTAACCGGTATCAGTATGTTGTTACGTCGGCATCATTTAGAAACGTGTATTACAATTTAATCACGGTAAAATATGTTCATTTTGTTGTAGTCAGCGAGCCAGCGCGTCTTGTTTGAATGATGCGAGTAAACACAGCTGGCAGCCGCGGTGAAACTCGAGCGATTAGAGCGAAGCGAATATTCGCATCGCGTCCGGTGTGAACGTAGCATTAAAGATTTTGCATAAATTAGGGAGTGGTCACTTTGATGGACAGGTACGTGCCTCGCTGTCAACTAACAGCAACTTGTCCACTCTGCTAGGCTACAACGTTAGCTAGTTGTAGTTACTGTACTTGTTACAAATACCAGACAATTAAAATGTTGTGCTGTGTTGTTGAATGTTCTAACAGAACTTCCAAGAAGTCTAAAATGATAATATTATACATGTTAGCCCCGTTAGCAGGTGTTTGTGTGCTTGTTAGCTTAGCTTGTTATATTATATAGCTTATTAAGCAGCTAAGGACGTAACCCTTTATACATGTGTGTATGTATATATATATACATACATGCGCGTAGGAAGCATCCTCAATGTGGGTGGGACAATTTGACAGGGGGTTTGGGCGGGTGGTGGAACTCACCTCCGATAGGGGGGTCCGGAGCATGCTCCCCCGAGAAGATTTTTTTTTAAATGTTGAAGTTAAATGCATCAATCTGGTGCACTTTGAGAGCAAAATTAGGGACTAAATCTATGGATACATCTCTCAACAACACCCATGTGAAACAGAACTGTAAACAGATTTACTTTTTCTTTATGCATATTTTACAAATCACTCCCATTTTAAACTGTATTTTTGTGTTACTGTCCTATAGTATGAGTTGGAATTATTTCATACCTGTTATTCTCTTGTTTTTTGTAACTATTATTAATGATCATATAAAGGTGTGCTTTGGAAATACTTATTTACATAAATGATTACCAAACCGTTTGAGACCCACTACTTAGACTAAAGTGAACTATCTAAACCCTCAGAGAGTCCTTTACCTCACTGAGCTGTGGTTATCAGCCTCTCAGTCTGACAGGAGAGGACTCTCCCTCCACCTCTCAGAGAGTCCTTTACCTCAGTGGTTCTCAAACTTTTTTCAATAATGTACCCCCTTTGAAAAAAAAATTCAGCCAAGTACCCCCTGATCAGCACAAAAACAATTTGTTAGGGAAGAAATGCCTATATAAAGAGGTACAGCACAGTGCTGCACCATCAGTGTCTGATTTATTAAAACAAAATTGTAACTGAGAAACACTTAAATGCTACCTTTCAAATGTTTACAATCCATCACTAAATTGATGGCAAACCCATTTTAACATCATGCAATAACACTGAGACGACATTAGTTGCATTGAACTGATCTTTTTAATAAGTTGTACTTACAATGTAGTGAAACATGGGCTTGTGCTTCACTGAGGATCTTTGTCCTTCTGACAGGGAGGCCACTGCAGTTATTACACTTCGCGTTTGGAAATATGTGTAACTCTGTTAATATAAAACCCACACTGCTCAAACTTCGTTACTTTTCCTACAATTGGTATATTTATTTATTTTGGGGCGTGGGGAATGAAGAGAAAAATATATATGAGCATTTTATGAGCATGGGATTTTGACTCCTCATAAAAACATTATGCATAATGCTGCGCTATACTTTGCGGCCACACGCCGCTGTCAAGCAACGCTTATTGTTTAGGTCCTTTGATAAGCAGGCAGTCATATCATTAGCTAGAACTAGCTAGATCTGATAGATTTGGACATAGACGCGAGTGAAGTCTAACCGGACCCGAGAGAGAGATCAGAGATCAGATCAGCTGCTGCTGACAGAGAACACGCAGCTCTGCATGATCACAGCTCCGCCGCTGTGACGGACCGTTGAGCGGAGCAAAATACACTAATCCCTAGTCTCCACCGGGTCCGTCTGCGTCGCGTAACGGCTGCGCCGCGGTTTTGGTCCGGCCTCCTCCGGCGTCATACCCTACCGGGCGCGTTTCAGAAGCATTTCAGAAGCATTTCAGAAGCGGAGCGTCTTGCCTGCCGACTCGCAGTTTCAGTTGATTTGAGCATATTTCCTGGACAGACTACTTTGTACAGACTAAGTTAATAATAATTGTAATATCCCAGTTATAAACGACATGAATCAAAGATGTGTTGCTGTATTTTAGTGGTAAAATCATCATAATTATTCTATATATATAATTTACACAGTGCCTGTAAACCGGAGGAGAACGCTGGCATTTCTCCTCCTACTTGAACGACTACGGAGGGATAGGGTCTGCAAAATGAGTTTGTGTGTGTGTATATATATGCTATATATGCTCTGAACGTTCCACTTCCTGCCTGCCCGACATTACCTTACGGCTGCGTCGCGTCGAAAAATAGACTTCAATCCTATTTCGAGCGGAGCACAGCGGCGAGACGCTTCTGGGACGCTTCTGAGCCGTAACGCGGCGCGTCTGGTGGAATAGCACCCATTGACTAGAGTGGCCGCGATCCTTGCGGACGCCGCGGCGCAGCCGCAACACGGCCGTAACGCGCCGCAGACGGACCCGGTGGAAACTAGGGGTTAGAGTTAGACCTAACACACTTAGCTAGTTTATCTACTCTGGAACTAGCTAAACTAGTTATAAATATATTTATTCTTTACTGTCGGGTCACTTATTACAGGTTCAGCGAGCTGCACGAGACTGACGGGCTGTCAGGAGAGGGAGAGGAAAAGAGAGCACCCCGTTTACTTTTCCCATTTTATTATCCAGAATTACTGTAAACTTTTGAATAAAGTAGTTAATCTACTATTAGCAGTTTATGTAAATGCATTAATTATGTTTTTTTTTTCATTAACATAAAATAAATCTCACGTACCCCCTGCAGTACTTCAACGTACCCCTAGGGGTCCGCGTACCCCCATTTGAGAACCACTGCTTTACCTCACTGAGCTGTAGCTATCAGCCTCTCAGTCTGACAGGAGAGGACTTTCCCTCCACCTCTCAGAGAGTCCTTTACCTCACTGAGCTGTAGTTATCAGCCTCTCAGTCTGACAGGAGAGGACTCCACCTCTCAGAGAGTCTTTTACCTCACTGAGCTGTAGCTATCAGCCTCTCAGTCTGACAGGAGAGGACTTTCCCTCCACCTCTCAGAGAGTCCTTTACCTCACTGAGCTGTAGTTATCAGCCTCTCAGTCTGACAGGAGAGGACTCCCCCTCCACCTCTCAGAGAGTCCTTTACCTCACTGAGCTGTAGTTATCAGCCTCTCAGTCTGACAGGAGAGGACTCTCCCTCCACCTCTCAGAGAGTCCTTTACCTCACTGAGCTGTAGTTATCAGCCTCTCAGTCTGACAGGAGAGGACTCTCCCTCCACCTCTTTAATAACAGCACCTTATATCCGGATGCTAGTGGAGCACGCTCGTGAACTGTTATTGCCGGAGCCTCGCAGCGTGGAAACTGTGGTGCGCATCATTTTACAACTAAAGACACAGCTACACAAAAAACGCAGCATGTGTACGGCTCATGTGTACGGCTCTGAGAATCTGCCTTGGTCCAAAGTAGCAGTGAAAACATGGCACGGAATTTCATTGATTTGGGCATTCTCACAATAAGCAAGTGGAATGGATTTGATAATGAAGCACTGACACAGCGATCAGAGTGGCGAGTGGATAGTAAAAGTGGGGGGGGGGTCTAAACTAATCATTTTAAAAGGTGGGGGGGACTTGTCCCACCCTCATATAATGGCTGCGACACCCATGCACATATACAGTTTAGTTTATGATTCAGCCTTGGGTAAGACTTTTATAGTCTATGGATATGACGGCCATTATGCTAAATGGGAGCAAACGTTAAAAGGGGACCCAATTATCCCAGTGTTGGCCGCCGGAGCTAACGGAGCCGCAGGGAGCTAGCCCCCTGCGGCTCCGTTAGCTCCGGGCGGCGGAGTCTGGCGTTATAACTGGAGATCAAGGAATGCAGCGAAACGCGGACTTGGTTCGCCTGCAGCCCGCTGTAGTATTAGTTAAATAAATGATGTTGAACAAGGCTTATTAAGCTGAACATCACCACAATTGTTCTGCATGTATCGGTACTTATTTAATTGTATTAACATGTGAATAATAAGCATTAAGAATAACAACAAATAGCTAATTCTCTTGCAGATTGTCTCGTTTGATTATGAATGTAACGTTTATATAGTGGAACTACACTGTTTTATCAAAACCAAAGTGCCAAGCAGTAACTTGGTATGCATGTATTTCATGTTAGCTTAGCTTCTTAGCTTAAGCTAGCTCTGGAACTTCCAGCTCGGTGGCAGCAGGTCCCGCCTCGGCTCCGCCTCTTTGCCCTTATTTTGATCAGGCTGGAGCAGGCGGGAGTTAGACTCTGACGTCACTGTCGAGACGTTAGTGGCCGACTCCGTCTACTAAGGGCTTCTCGGCAACTCTGCAGAATCCTATGAGTGACGTCACGGACACTACGTCCATTTATATATACAGTCTATGCTCTCAACATGCCCAGACTTGTAGTGATTTTCTCCTCGTTTAATACTTTTCGTGAAATGTGCTAACGTGACGGCCGTGCGAGACGGGAGATGTAGTTCATTGAGTGTGTTGAGGTATAACATACAGAGACATGTATATTGTATGACTCCATGTCATACTGTGTACCATATTGTTTATGTAAGTAGCTACTACTACTGTGTTCATTGGATAGCGCTGTAGCACATGATTGTGATGTCACTACCTGGGGTATAAGACCGTTGGAAGTCACGCCACTTCTCTCTCTGTCCTTAAGTCTCTTGACTTGTATGCATCTAATAAATAACGCCGTGATGAATGGCTAAACTTGAACTGCTGAGAATATTCACCTTTCTGCTGCAGAGAGACACAAGGTATGAGTCTAAATCTGCTAACAGAGCGGTTTCGGTCAGTGTATGTTTTGGTCATTGGATTTTCTTTTCACAAATGGATATTCAAAAACAAAAAACGACTGGATATTTGATTTTCGTTTTCAAATTGAAAAACCAAAATTGAAATACAAGGCGTTTTTCTTTATCATGGTCAAAAATGGATTTACTAAACTTAAAAAACGGGATGATTTTTATTTTCTACTTCTCAAAACAAAAAATAAAATCACTAGAAAACAGAAACAAAAAAACCCCCCGTTTTTTCATATTCTGCTACCGGAAGTTGTCTTTCAAAATAAGAGCGCAGATGAGGACGGTCAATCCGTGTATCTACGGTCCATTTGTTTTCACAACGAAAACAGCCAAGACACATAATTGAGCCCAGAAAATGAATGTTATTAAGGGCTGTGAATATAATAGGCCTATGTCTAAAATGGACAACATTGTTTGGAGATTTCAACTATACAGCGATTCTGCACTGCGGTCAACTCAGCCGTCTCTCGAGTTTGTTATTATTTTTTCTGCCAATAGTTCTTCGTGAGATCGATCCTGTTGGACTCAGTAGGCTAGTAGAAATCCTCTGTCAATGTCCCCTCCTGAGAACAAGAATGCATGTTTCTCTACTATTTGAATCAGCGTTAAAAAACCTTTCTTCATGAGACTGATATTGTTGGACAGAGTATTTTAAGAGGATATGGTGGACATGATATCAGCAATACTTCCAGTCAGTAGTCCGGCAGCAGCATTTTTACCCCTTGGAAAGTCTTGCCCGCTATTTAAATTGACTTTGATTGAAGTTAATAACAATATTGATATTATATAGCATATGTGATGCAGTCTTTCTGAACACTTTTAAAATAAAATACTGCAAATTAAGAATATTTGTAATGTTCTGCACAGATAGTGCCTCTCTGGCATGACTTTTTATTTTGGAAGGAAAAATATGTTTCACCATGTGTTTTAGGAGCTTAGGGGTCCCTGATATTATTTCAATTATAAAATGTGACCCCCCCCACACCCCTCAACCAGGGGTTGGTTTGTTGCCTCATGGCAACAATGTGCTACGAGGGTATTGAAACACCAAGGATTTCTACAATTCAGAAGAAATAGAAAAAACAACTCTATATGAATTCAAAAGGTTTCCTTTGTGTGTGTGTGTGTGTGTGTGTGTGTGTGTGTGTGTGTGTGTGTGTGTGTGTGTGTGTGTTTTAATCGGCGTTAAAAAAACTTTCTTCCTGAGACTGATATTGTTGGACAGAGTGGTTTAAGAGGATGGTAGACATGATATCAGCAATACTTCCAGTCAGTACTCCGGCAGCAGCATTTTACACCTTGGAAAGTCTTTAGAGTCTGGCCTGGATAGCTGGTCACAACTATCCTTCAGCAAAGTAACACACTCTGTCACATGGTTGTCCTCTTATGATGCTGCTGTCTTTTAATATATGATTATTCCTCTGCCGCTAGTTAGTTCCTCGCATATTCTTCAGTCTCATCAGCCTCATCCTTCCATCAGTCCCAGTCAACGCCTCCAGCACACTTCCAGTGTCTGACTCCATATGACATTGTCCTGATGCTGTAAGGCCCTTACAGCTGGGTGATGCCCCATGATCACAAAATGACCCCTCTAAAGTCTGAGTGCCAAGGACCTCATATTATATCTGTCATTATTGTTACATCACCCATTATAACAGTTTTCTTTCCTTTTTTCTCTTCTCTTAACTGAAAAGTCCTGTCTTTAAGTATAATACAATGTAAACTCATTTTTCTGCACCATTTTAAGGCTTCAAAAACAGGCATTTTTAGTGTATGTGTTTGGAGAAATGACACAATCAATGGCCCAGAATTGTACTTTATAAACTATGAATCTTGTGGTGCTTGAAAAAATACACACTGGCTAAGCCGGCCAGGATAAATGCCGTTTTTGGAGCCCTTTTTTGCAATATTTATTAAAATGTCATAGTTATTTAAACAAACCACTATCTGAGGATAATACAAGCAACCATAAAACACCCTTTACTAGAGCCATTGAAGCCCATGAAGAATGTATCCTTCCACAAATCTTTTCATATGCTTTATTAATAAAGCTGCCACATGTTTTCAAATTCAAGTTAAGGCACTATCTGTGCAGAACATTACAAATATTCTTAATTTGCAGTATTTTATTTTTAAAGTGTTCAGAAAGACTCCATCAAATATGCTATATAGGCTATATATCTATATAATATCAATATTGTTATTAACTTCAATCAAAGTCAATTTAAATAGCGGGCAAGACTTTCCAAGGGGTAAAAATGCTGCTGCCGGACTACTGACTGGAAGTATTGCTGATATCATGTCCACCATATCCTCTTAAAATACTCTGTCCAACAATATCAGTCTCATGAAGAAAGGTTTTTTAACGCTGATTCAAAATAGTAGAGAAACATGCATTCTTGTTCTCAGGAGGGGACATTGACAGAGGATTACTCAAAAAGTACACAGTAAGTACTTCATAGTACTTGTTGTGGGAGTAGTTTCACTACTAGCCTACTGAGTCCAACAGGATCGATCTCACGAAGAACTATTGGCAGAAAAAATAATAACAAACTCGAGAGACGGCTGAGTTGACCGCAGTGCAGAATCGCTGTATAGTTGAAATCTCCAAACAATGTTGTCCATTTTAGACATAGGCCTATTATATTCACAGCCCTTAATAACATTCATTTTCTGGGCTCAATATGTGTCTTGGCCATTTTCGTTGTGAAAACAAATGGACCGTAGATACACGGATTGACCGTCCTCATCTGCGCTCTTATTTTGAAAGACAACTTCCGGTAGCAGAATATGAAAAAACGGTTTTTTTTTTTGTTTCTGTTTTCTAGTGATTTTATTTTTCGTTTTGAGAAGTAGAAAATGAAAATCATCCCGTTTTTTAAGTTTAGTAAATCCATTTTTGACCATGATAAAGAAAAACGCCTTGTATTTCAATTTTGGTTTTTCAATTTGAAAACGAAAATCAAATATCCAGTCGTTTTTTGTTTTTGAATATCCATTTGTGAAAAGAAAATCCAATGACCAAAACATACACTGACCTGTTTCACACACAAAAAAAGTGTTACTTCACAGTTTTACGACACATTTAATGTTTTTGACTTGCAACATTTTCTTTTAAATTGACAAACATCATATGTGTAATTCGTGGCACAATTCAAACGGGATCGAAAGATAATCTTTCTCTCGCCATTGACTTAAATACATACTTTTTCCGAAATAAGGTCCCATGGAGGTCCACCGGAAAGGGAGGGACTTCGGCTCTCTATAGAGTGGCGAAGTCCCTCCCCTTCCGGTTTTCAAGAGTTCTATACCAAGAAATATTATGGTTGATGGTCGCAAAAATCAGGCAGTGTTGGTCTTACATTTTTCGCAGACAGGTCCCCTACCACCTACTTAAAAAAACGTCAATATAGTTGTTTATAAAGACTAGTACAAGTAACATTTACTTCAGGATGCTTTAGTATCTTCTGAAAGCAATTAAGCACTTGTACTCACAAAAAGACTAACTAGACTTCAAATCTAAATATTAGATTAGAGTAAGGTCTGCAGTTTCTGCAGTGTGGGTAATGTAGTCAGAAGGTCATCACAGCTGGAACAGTTGAGGTGTAGTTTGAAGAGTGCACATTCCTGAAAGAGAACATTTACTTTTAGCTCAAATGTCTTTAGAATTAACACACACACATACTTGTAATGCAACAACAACAGCAGCATTGCTAACTGACAATAACATTGACATATAAGACATTAAGCCTTCAGGATATCTTGAGAAAATGGGAAAACACAAATTATGGTATGGAAACAGATGTTGCCTCTACCGGAGGTTGTTGGTTCTCATTCAGGGTGAAAATGTAATGTGGCTTCATTTACTACACTTTTAAAAGTGATTGACATATTTTGTAGTTGCTCCCATCCTGGGTTAGGATTATGGAGCTTACACATGGCGGCGTGCGTTGAAGCTTCAATGCTTCTTCCCATTCTCTTTGAATTGGGTGACTTCACGCTTCGGCCGAACTGCATTGTGAGAGCAAAGCGTAACGACGGAAGCGTCAGCCAATCGAATCATATGCCAGTACAAGCTCTGGCCAATCAAACCGCTGCTTGTGTGTCCGGGGCAGGAGATTCATGGGATTGGTTGTTGGTCGAGCGTCAGACATGCCCGCCGGCAAGCTTCAACGCACCCTATGCTGGGACTCCCAGCAGCTTCTACTGAAGTCTTCTGCTCCATTTATATAAAAACCTTTCTGAAAATCAGCTGATCAGATTTTGGCCACTTTATGATGTCATAACTATTTTTTGGCTTGTGTAACCATTAGCCAATAACCAACCAAGGTAACACCCCCCCCCACCACCTTATCACCTGAATCTCCTAGAGCACCTTTGTGTTTCTCTTAACCAAATCTCTCTCAGAGGGGCGTGGGGAGTGGCACCTTATTTTCATCTAAAGTAAAAGACAGAGAATCAGCACTTTTGAAACAGGGCTGAAACAGAGGGGATTATGGGATGCTACAATGCATGATCTTCAGAGACATGTTTTGTATGTATCTGAGAACTATAATATATTTATGAAAAACAGTATAATAGGGGACCTTTAATGTCATAAACCGATGTTCTGTTAAAGGCCTGTTTCTGCTACTTCTAATGAGTCAAAAGAGGAAATCTCAGTAAATTCAGCATCAGAAGAAAAGATTACTACTCAAATTAGACAGTTGAGATGATTTGTGGCACCTGAAAGCATTCCAAGTGAAAAAAAAATAAAGACAAGAAGAAGAATAGAGGTAGGGGTCAAACCTGTTCACATTGACAGAGATGATACTCTTGACAGGTACGCTCTTGGGACCAGGAGCCGGATAGAACACTGGCTCCTGAACAGCTTGTTTGGATCGGCGGAGGGCGTATGGATCAGCAGAATGCATGGGGTAGGAGCCAAACGTCCCAGCTTTCATTCCTCCAATCTGACACAAGATAGAGCCACACAAATACACAGATACATGTGAAAAAGTTAAATATACAACAGATATATCGCGGGTTAAAGAATGGCCACTTGGCCAGAAACAGTTTTTTCCCTCTGACCCTGCAGTGGTGCAGCAGACGGAGGAATTACCTTTTTGTTGGGGGACGGGGGCTTGAAGGGGACTACAGAAATCTTCTGGTCAGATGGGAGGGGCTTGTTTGCAGGTGGGAGGGGCTTGTCACTGCGGTATGGGTTGCCTTGGAAATAATCTCTTGGATGGAGGTTGAGTCTGAAGGGCCCATCTTTTAACTTGGAGTGATGGATTGCTGCCTCCTTCTGTACCATACACAAACACATTAACATTTATTCTTAACTCAAGGTTGAAAATATATTTCTAAATTGATGTAAGTAGTTCTTATTAAAGCAAATATTTATAATAAAATGGTAAAAATGCGTAATTCACCGTAATGTCTTTACGAAGGATTTCTATGAAATAATTTTACTTTGTCACCATCCAGTTTTAATGAAGCTTTTGTTTCAAAGCGTAAACTGCTCCACATGGGAGGTTTACAGACAATAATACAACGGGTGTCGATGGTACACATTAGGATGGTCGACATGGCCACAACTTTATATATGCATGTCATTTTTTAGGACAGGGTATATGTCACCTGGGGAGCTAACTGTCGCTAAAGCAGGAAAAGAAACACAAATGATACAAACTTCTTTTGACAGATTTGCTACCTTGTCCAATAAAAAAGGGATAAATTAGAAACAAATAAGACAAATGTCCTTGAGCATTTTTTACAACTGACTACAGTAAAGGCAAACTTAATAAACCTGCCAAATAATTTTTCTAACCTCCTGACTTATTTACCACCACATCTGATCAGCTGATTGTCTAGTTTGTTGCCCCCTCTGACTTCTTTATAGAAAGTTGTTGTGTTACCACATCCATCAATATCAGTACTTTGGTGAATATGGTATTATAATAACCAAGATAAATAATCTCCGAAACTAAAAAGTAATATAAGGCCCAAAGGTATAACATAGTAATCCAGAATTATTTTAAAAGCGTTACCTTTAGAACTTCTCTGGTTCTGCTGTACGGGTCGGACGCATACAACTCAATTCTGGACAGAGTCACATTGGGATAGCTGCAGGAGAAGTGATAGGTTAGCCATAGCATCCTTAGAACTGTTCGTAATATTCAATCAAATATGTTTGAGTTGACGGTTTATAAGAAAAGATAAGGACACACTGTAGTATCTTAGTTGTTCCAGAGTATACAGAAAACAATAAGTTACATTATGCTGTGCTTATGTAAGAGTTCTTGCCATAAACCTGTAACCACTGCCTTTCTTGGAGGGGGAGGTGACGATGTTGCGTCCAGGAGAGCGGTGGGCTTTCTGTGTGACTGACAGCGGACTCATGGCCTCCAACGGTCCTGACAGAGTCCCGTAGTAACTGCCTGACCCACAGCTGGAGGGAGACGATACGACCGTGAGAGGACTCATGCATGTATATGTGTGTGTTATTGTCTGTGTGTGTGTAATCTCTCACGGCTGTGTGACTCTGTTACAGGGCAGGAAGGCCTTGCCCAGGTTCTTGTTGTTCTGCTGGTTGCGGTTCTGTCGGGCCAGTCTCACAGGGTCACTCAGAGCTTCTCGCTCAAATATCCGTTTGAAGGACTGATCGAAGAAGCCGTTCTGTAGAGCACATCGCTGTTTAGAAACCCCCGCCAGCATCTGTCTGCTGCGGTGGGCCGACTCATTAAAAAGACCTGGATTTCAGATGAAAGACATGAGATCTACATGTACCCTTGTGTCTTTAGAGATGCAAATATACATATGAATATAACTTTGCTACAATGTAGGTAGCGGTGTTCATGTTGTATCACAATTGAAAAGTTGTTAAGTTTACGCAACACAGCCTTACAAAAAATGTGCAATAGCTACTGTGGTCCACAGGGCAAAACGCAGAAGCCCCCCAACCGGGGTCACATATGTTCGCATCAATCAGTTATACTGTATTAGTTTTAGTATTATTAGACCTGGTATGAGCAGCAATCCAAGCTTTCTTCCAATAGAGTGGCGAAGTCCCTCCCCTTCCGGGGGAGCTCCATGGGACCTTATTTCGGAAAAATTATGTATTGAAGTCAATGGAGAGAGAAAGATTATCTTTCGATCCCGTTTGAATTGTGCCATGAAGTTCACATATGATGTTTGTCAATTTAAAAGATCATTTTGCAAGTAAAAAAAAAAAAAAAATGTCGTAAAACTGTGAAGTAACACATTTTTTTTTGTAAAACGATCAATGAACTACATCTCTGGTCTCGCACAACAACACACGTCACCATACTTGCCAACCCTCCCGATTTTCGCGGGAGACTCCCGATTTGATTGCCCTCTCCCGGTTTCCTCCCGGGGTCATATTTCTCCCGCATTTCTCCCGATTTCTGACAAAATCAGATTTACTCAGGACTGTTTCCACTCGGACTTTAATACAGCTACACCATTGTTTGGTTTCCATGGTAGCGCGTCTCTTTAGTCACAGGAAACAGAGCAAGAATAGACAACTCTACCCTCTGCTCACTCCTTTCCCGTAAAGGAAGTACCAGCCCACACATATGCTACCAAGATGGCCGTCACTACTGTCTTGTCAAAAAAGTGATTGACTACCCTCACTATCACCACAATGAAACACGTCCAGAAGAATGTCATGCAAAGCTGCCTGCCTTCCTTTGATTCTCTCTGAACTGCCTGGTCTTTTTAATGTTTAATGTCAACCATTTGTGCAGATAGCGTGAAGTAGAAAAGATCGGCGATCGCCGATGCTAGCGTTAGCGTTAGCATTTCTCCTCCGGGCTTAAATGGTGTATTATAGAATGATAACACCGGTGTGACAGTACTCTTCAAAGGGTTCACGAAATATGACTACTACTCTTACTGTTTAACATTTTGGGTTACTTAATGTTACTTCATGTTAAGGCTAATACAAATGACAAGGCTAAGACTGTAATGCTAACTAACGTGCTTGCTACTAGCTAGGTAGCTAACTTGATCCAGACACTCCTGGTCCTTTCATCAGACGGGAAGCGAAAGAACGAGCAAGACCCATCTCTTCATTGACTTCAATACATAATTTTTCCGAAATAAGGTCCCATGGACCGGAAGTAGATGGGCGTGACTTCGCCACTCTATCTGAAACGTCAGTCTGCAGGCTGTCCTTCCATGCATATGTGAATTCTCAAATTAGAAAGATTAGAGCATATTGTAAAACTCATATGATACCCTTTCTCAGGCTGTCCTTTATCATCATTGTTGTTGTCTCCTAAGGGCATCATTTTGATTAGCTTTAACTAAGCTTGTAAGCTGAAGGTATTTAAAGAAATGTTTTTATCAAGATTGAATGTACACCTCATCTCATCAAACGACGTCATGACATTCGAGTCTGCCAAATAAAGGCAGATCATTTTGAGTTCCTTTGACTCCAATCATTGAAAGTTGCGTCTTTATATAATATTTTTTTTTAAATATTGAAGTTAAAAGCATCAATCTGGTGCATTTTGAGAGCAAAATTAAGAGATCTATGGATCTATGTGCTCTTTGCTTGATTCATTCCTTCCCAGTCCCTTATCACGTACAAGAGCATGGCGCCAGTTGTTGTAGCCAGTTGTGGTGAAGGCAGCGGCGGCGGGTACTGTAGGCTAGGGAAGGCTAAGCCTTCCCAAATATTTTTTTCACTGCATCCTGGTAAAATTTAAATATAATGTATAATGTTTGTGTCTTTGACATTAGGGCTGCTATCCAGCCACCAGTAAACTCTACTACGAAGCCAGTTCAACAGACCCTGAATATGTTTGAGTTATCTTAACTAATCCTAACAAACGAGATCTCGCTAAGCGGTCCTATGACGCTGGTTATCAACTCAGTAAATCAACCCAGGGTTTCTCTGTCCGGCTGAGAGCGCGTTCAAGGGGCGGGGCTAGCAACATTTGACCAATCATCACAAACATGGACAAGCGTACTGACAGGCAGCGCAGCGTCATACTTCATTAATGAAAATGAAACTATAATATTAGACAAATATGAAGAAGTTAAACTTTAAACATCCATGACTTAAACACTTTATCCAGGATAAAAGCAACATCGTTGCACATGCGAGTGTTTCAATGCGTAGGCCTACATTAACAGGTTTATGATATCACTGCCTCATCTAAGACACAAGTGATCTGACTTAATAATTAAATAATTAACATAATTACATTTGAGTTGAGTGTTTCGTCAACTTAATGTGTTGCTTAAAATAATACTTCTGCGTAGTAGGCTATGTGACACTGTAAGTATTGCACGGCCAGATACGGCTCGAGAAGCTGACTCAGATAAGGAAATATATGATATATAGCCTATTATATGATTGATGATGTGATTGATGATGTGATATGAATGATAAGTGCGACACGTCGGCGTCTTCCCTGCATACGGCAGTTGTTCTGTATTTCTTTTATCCTGTAATATGACTTAATTAGGGATGTCACAATCACCTTTTTTTGCTCCCGATCCGATTCCGATCATTTGATTTTGACAATCTGCCGATACCGATTTTTCCCGATCCGATCTTTATGCAATGCATTAAGAGAAAAAAAAGGTAACAGATAACGGCTGGTCATCCAACGCGATGAATTCAGCTATCTTGGCTGTTATTTTTTTGGCCTTTTCACTGTTCTGGGGCAGTTTCTCTTTCCTTTTAAAAGTCTCTGAAAGTGTCGGTTGTTTCAGTGCCGTTACCTGAGTGGCCGCTGTGTACTCGTCGCGTTGTTGTTGGTGTTTGTTTCTCAGGTGGCGTATTAGATTGGTCGTGTTGAACGTAGCTCTGTTCTTTCCACCACGCGGAACCTCCTTCTTGCAAACATTGCATCTGGCTGTTACACTGCCTTCGCTTTCAATTTTATAATACTTCCAAACTCCTGACATTTACTAGCCAGTAAAGCATTTGTGTACTACTCTGGATGTTTAGTGATTAAACTTGGTCCTTCTTCATCCACAAGATTTCCACTGAGGCAGAGACTCTGCATGAAGATGCTGCCATGACATCTGAGTCCCACTATGATGACATTCAACAGGTGAGTTAACCACAACTCAATGTTGGTATTACACTGAACAAAAATATAAATGCAACACTTTTGTTTTTGCTCCCATTTTTCACGAGATGAACTCAAAGATCTAAAACATTTTCTATATACACAAAATAACAATTTCTCTCAAATATTGTTCACAAATCTGAACAAATCTGTGATAGTGAGCACTTCTCCTTTGCCGAGATAATCCATCCCACCTCACAGGTGTGGCATATCAAGATGCTGATTAGACAGCATGATTATTGCACAGGTGTGCCTTAGGCAGGCCACAATAAAAGGCCACTCTGAAACGTGAAGTTTTGCTTTATTGGGGGGGTCTGGGGGGGTCCGAAAACCAGTCAGTATCTGGTGTGACCACCATTTGCCTCACGCAGTGCAACACATCTCCTTCGCATAGAGTTGATCAGGTTGTTGATTGTGGCCTGTGGAATGTTGGTCCACTCCTCTTCAATGGCTGTGCCAAGTTGCTGGATATTGGCAGGAACTGGAACACGCTGTCGTATACGCCGATCCAGAGCATCCCAAACATGCTCAATGGGTGACATGTCCGGTGAGTATGCTGGCCATGCAAGAACTGGGATGTTTTCAGCCTCCAGGAATTGTGTACAGATCCTTGCAACATGGGGCCGTGCATTATCATGCTGCAACATGAGGTGATGGTCGTGGATGAATGGCACAACAATGGGCCTCAGGATCTCGTCACGGTATCTCTGTGCATTCACAATGCCATCAATAAAATGCACCTGTGTTCGTCGTCCATAACATACGCCTGCCCATACCATAACCCCACCACCACCATGGGCCACTCGATTCACAACATTGACATCAGAAAACCGCTCACCCACATGACGCCACACACGCTGTCTGCCTTCTGCCCTGAACAGTGAAAACCGGGATTCATCTGTGAAGAGAACACCCCTCCAACATGCCAGACGCCGTCGAATGTGAGCATTTGCCCACTCAAGTCGGTTACGACGACGAACCGGAGTCAGGTCGAGACCCCGATGAGGATGACAAGCATGCAGATGAGCTTCCCTGAGACGGTTTCTGACAGTTTGTGCAGAAATTCTTTGGTTATGCAAACCGATTGTTGCAGCAGCTGTCCGAGTGGCTGGTCTCAGACGATCTTGGAGGTGAACATGCTGGATGTGGAGGTCCTGGGCTGGTGTGGTTACACGTGGTCTGTGGTTGTGAAGCCGGTTGGATGTACTGCCAAATTCTCTGAAACGCCTTTGAAGACAGCTTATGGTAGAGAAATGAACATTCAATTCACAGGCAACAGCTCTGGTGGACATTCCTGCTCTCAGCATGCCAATTGCACGCTCCCTCAAAACTTGCGACATCTGTGGCATTGTGCTGTGTGATAAAACTGAACATTTTAGAGTGGCCTTTTATTGTGGCCAGCCTAAGGCACACCTGTGCAATAATCATGCTGTCTAATCAGCATCTTGATATGCCACACCTGTGAGGTGGGATGGATTATCTCGGCAAAGGAGAAGTGCTCACTATCACAGATTTTTTCAGATTTGTGAACAATATTTGAGAGAAATGGTTATTTTGTGTATATAGAAAATGTTTTAGATCTTTGAGTTCATCTCATAAAAAATGGGAGCAAAAACAAAAGTATTCAGTGTATATATTATCTATATTACTATCAGGAGTCTAACCAAAGAATATGTCTCTCACAATAGAAAACAAAGAACCACTTGTTGACACTGAAGCCTCATCCCAATACCCCTCCTCGACTCCTCTCTTCCCCTCCTCCGGGACTTGACTCGGAAATCGATCAAGACACTCCATTTTGAAGGACGTCCCAATAGCTGAAATGTACACGGAGGAGTCGAGGAGGGGTGAGGGAGGAGGGGTGCGGGAGGAGACGAAAGGGAGGATACACGCGAGCAGACTACGCGGAAGTGTTTTCACTACTCGTGTATAAAAGCCCCGCCCCCACCTTCACAGCTGGTCCATTTCAACAGAGGAAAACCGACAACTGGAAGATGAGTGGAAAAGCGTCACATAAATGTATAAGTGCTCACAGCTCCGTGGGAATTATTATGTGCAATTCATTTCTAAAAGGCTTTCACATTACTATAATTATATTTTTATTTAAATGTACGCTACATTTTACACCAAAACGGAACACAAAAGCAGGACCAACCATCATACGTTGAATTCCTTGACTAACAAGAGAAAGATTCATTCATTTAAATAAATATTTAAAAACAAATGGGCCAGTTCTAAGGGGTTATTCAGTTAAGCCCGACGAGAGGGGATACAGCTGTGCACATGTCATCATTAACAGACGTCATTTAAGAGTGACGTTTGTGTGAACGAGGACATCCCAATTAATACCTGAGGACTCCTCTGTCCTCGCGTCACCTCCTCGTGTCCCTCGCTCGCATCTTACGGATGCGGAGCTAAGATGCAAGGAAGGGACGCAAGTGAGGGAAAGGAGGAGTCGAGGAGGGGTATTGGGATGGGGCTTGAGTCATCTACAATCTGCTCGTTCATTTCACAAATGAGTCGAGCTGGAGGTTTAACAGGTCTACCTGCCCTAGTGCAAAGTGGAAGAGGCTGTTCACTAACTACATGGCCCTGTGTGAGTGCACCTAGTTGTGTATCTGTTGCCATGTCAGGGGAGGGCACACAATGAGCTCTTTCTGAGGGCTGTAAAGAAGAATCTTGGGACACCTCACATTCAACAGTGGAGGGCAACTGTGCAACACGTACAGGGCCGTCCCTGGCCAACATGAGGCCCCACGCAAAGTTATATGATGAGGCCCTCTGTTTCGCGAGCGTCAACGGGGGGGGCGCTAGTGGAGCCGTGCCGCGCCACATTTTCGGCTCAGTTGAGGCACCCTCCGCAAGATGAGGCCCCCTCCGCAAGCTGAGGCCCCACGCAGTCTGCATGACCTCATGATGAGGGAGGGACGGCCCTGAACACGTACGAAAGAGTCTGAGGGATTCAAAACCTCACCCACAACATGTGAGATCAAAGACTCTTCTGCTTCTGAAGGTGCTGTGCTCACAGCCACAACTGAAGAACAATCAGGCTGGCTGGCTATCTCATCCCCATCATTTGCATTATCCATCTGCAGGAGCCAGTTAACTGTCTTCGTCTCACTGTCCTGTGCAGCAAGAGAAACCACTGGGTCACTTTGTCCACTTCCAGCGACAGAAGAGCAGCTTGATTCAAGATCTTCATCGCCTCCCATAGGGAGAAAACTCACAGGAAGCAGGAGATTCCTGTTAACAACTTTTTCCTTTGTCGTCACAGTGTCTCTAATGCAGTACACATTGATTCCTGGCTTCACAGATATCACTTCATAAACTGTGGAAACCCATCCGTCTGCAATCTTTCTTTTCCCTCACTCGCCACGATTTGCAAGCAAGACTCTGTCACCAATAGTGAGAGGTGACCCTTTTGCTTTGCGGTTGTCGTTCTTTGCCTGACGCGCCTGTTCAGTCCGACTGTTCTGCCGGGCAATGTGAGCAGCTTCAGCCAGGTCACGTTTGAAGTGGGAAACAAACTCACAATGGTCAACAACAGCACTGTTAGGGAGGGCATGCTGGAACACAACATCAACTGGCAGACGTGGGATCCTCCCAAACATGAGAAAGAAAGGGGCAAAGCCTGTTGTCTCGTGCTCTGTGCAATTGTAACAGAATGTCAGCATTTGGAGCATTTGTGGCCACCTGGCCTTGGAATGTGGAGGCAGGGCCCTTATCATGCTCCCAAGTGTTCTGTTGTACCGTTCGACAACTCCATTCCCCATAGGATGGTAAGGGGTGGTGTGTGACTTCTGGACGCCAGCCACCTCCATGAGCTCTTTAATGAGTTGACTCTCAAAATTGTCTCCTTGATCTGAATGGATGCGTTTGGGGAAACCATATGACCTGATGATGAGGGAGGGACGGCCCTGAACACGTACGAAAGAGTCTGAGGGATTCAAAACCTCACCCACAACATGTGAGATCAAAGACTCTTCTGCTTCTGAAGGTGCTGTGCTCACAGCCACAACTGAAGAACAATCAGGCTGGCTGGCTATCTCATCCCCATCATTTGCATCATCCATCTGCAGGAGCCAGTTAACTGTCTTTGTCTCACTGTCCTGTGCAGCAAGAGAAACCACTGGGTCACCAATTGTGACAGAAAAAGTCATTCCAAAGTCGACGAGCGACCTGCTTAGCTGACTGATTTTCGCACGGGAATGCATGAGACAGTTTAGTAAAATGATCTGTGACTACCAAAACATCCACACACTTTTTGTCAGTCTGTTCAGCAGTCCAGAAATCAATACAGACTAGTTCCATCGGTTCAGAGGTGCAAATGCTTTCAAGCGGAGCACGGTCGTTAGGCTCAGGTGTTTTTCCAACCACACATAGGAAGCAATTTGTCACATTATTGATGATGTCACGTTCCATCCCTATCCAAAAGAATCTCTGCCTGGCAAGAGAAAGCGTGCGGGCCCGTCCCTGATGACCAGCTGAGTCATGTATGCCATTGAGGACTTGGGCCTTAAGGGAGTTTGGAACCACAATTTGGTGGATTGTCGTGTTCATTTGTCTGTCTTTCTTTACCTTGCACAAAATGTCATCCTTGACGGAGAGTTTGGGCAAGTGTCTTAGCAGTTTTGACACTCTGCGATACTCAGCAGCACGCTCACGTCTCGTGGGTCTCCTGCAGCGCTGGATGTAATAGAGAGCCCTGCCTATGACATCATCCTGCTCTTGGAGATGAACAAGTTCACTCTTCGGTAGAGAGGAAGTCTGGTCGACACCAGCGACCTGAAAAACAGCTGGTCCTGTTCCTCTCACTTGGCCGACACCTCCAGTGTCGTGTGCATCCAACACTGCTGAGACGTCATGTGATGACAGGGACCCCTGAGAAGGAGGCTGGGTGACGACGGCTATGGCAAGCCATTTGAGTATTTATTCCATATCCTTGATATCAGACGGCGGCTGCCTGCACTAGTTGGCTCTTTGATTTAACTTGTTAGATATATGGCCAAACTAGTTTGGCACTCTTTTTCAGCAACTAGTGGCACTTTTGTTCGACTAGTTAGCACATAAGCCTTACTAGTGACGCCAGGAGCAGCACTAGTAGCACCAAAGTCCCAACTTGTAAGCTTTTTGATGAACTAGTGACTAGTGTTGCACGGTGTACCGATACTTGAAAGGTACCGCGATACCCTGCTGTTAAAAACGTTACGATTCCTCCGTTTCATTAGTATCGGTACTTTAAGAATTACGGGGAAAGTACTCCGGTGAGAAAGCGCAGTTTTAATAAGAGCCGTGTGTGTTCAGCGCTCTGCTTCCACTCCCTGCACTGCAGCCGTGCCTGCAGTCCCACCCCTCTCAAGCACGCACTAAGTCCCTCCCCTCTCTCGTGCACGCGCTAGCTGCCAGAGCATGTGAGAAAACGAGAAGCATGGCTGCAAGTGGGAGTGCAACTGCCGCTGCGCCTCGGCTTGTTGACAAAAAAGACGCCAGAAGCGAAATTTGGAAGTATTTTAGCTATATCTCTGACAGTGAGGGCAAGCCTACGGACACCACGAGGCCTGTCTGTGAGACATGTTTTAGATCCCTGCAAACCAAGGGAGCCAACACATCAAACTTCGCTAAGCACCTCGCCAACCGGCATCCAGACAGGTTAGCGAATGTGATAGATAACATAATTACATCATGCTCAAGCTCATGCCCTCAAATCTAAGTCAAACCAGTGTAATATATTTTGTGACAAATGAACGTTTTCGTAGTTTGCCGAGGCAATTAATGGCAATGATAACTGTCTAATATGGCTATCTTTTTAGCTAACTTACCAATGTGGTTATGGTTCTGGTGTGAAATATAAAGCACAATAATTACATTTAAGACTGTTTCCCTTTTTTTAAGAAAACTATCGAAAAAGAATCGGAATCGCAATTCTTGACTTGGTATCGGTATCGAAACCAAAATGTTGGTATCGTGACAACACTACTAGTGGCCCTCTGACCGTACTAGTGACGCTAAAAGTCTTACAAGTTAACTAGTGCGCTGCAAAAGCTCTGACATGTTAACTAGTTACAAAAAAGAAGCAGAACTAGTTAACTAGTGGCATACATTTGACTGCACTAGTTAACTAGTAGCACCCAGAATCACTCACTAGTTAACTAGTAGCACCCAGAATCACTCACTAGTTAACTAGTAGCACCCAGAATCACTCACTAGTTAACTAGTGAGGCTAAGGAGAGGTGCACGTGATGGAAGGCCTACACATGTTATCACTGGCAAAACAAATGTCCCAAACTACAGGAAGTACTTGAGGAGTAGTGGAAACAAGACTGCACTGTGCATGTTTGTAAGCAACTACATTGTCACTGCTGCCCCACAGAGACTACACTCAGGATTTGACGAAGGGGAGGAGGTGAAGAGCATCTGCACAGCAGGAGTCAGCAGTTTGACATCACTGTACAGTGATCAGGAGACACAAGGATGGAGCTCCATGCCATACATCTTGCAGAGTCATATTCCCGCACCATTGTGAGGTCTGATGGCACAGGTGTGGAAGTACTGCTCATATATTATGCAAGCAAATACATGTTTGGTTCATCTCTAGTGTACATGCATGGAATGGCCATGGAATGAGAGAGAGATATGTCCCCATCAACACCATATGTGAGAGAATTGGAGTCCGGGGGGAGTCCGTCCGTCAGTCCGACTGACGGACAACTTCTCACTTCAAAAAAGAAGAAGAAATCTAGACCGCAAAAATAATTAAACAAGCAAGTACCTGTTTTTCCTGGCCAAGGACAGGTTCCTTGGACACAACACGAGCGTAACGTGTCTTCACGTGGTATATGTCTCGTCTGAAAGGAGTGCTGACAGAGAGCACCGGAACACCGCTCCAGCCCTTCAAATATTGCAATACCCATAAGGAGCCGTACACATGCCGCAGTGTTTGCGTGGCTGTGTCTTTAGTTGTAAGCACAGTGGCGATCTGTTGTTATTAGCATCTGGTTAGCTAGCTATGCTAACAAATTTAAAGAGCTTTTCTACAACCAGGTGGAAGAGAGCTCTCTCCTGAGAGGCTCAAATAACCTCAGCTCAGTGAGGTTAAGGCACACCTTGATATGATCATTATAGTTATTAATGAGACTAAATGCAAAACAGGTATAAAATACTATATGACAGTAACAAAAAAGTTGTTAAAAATAACAAGAATAGAGTTTAAAAGGGGAGTGATTTGTAAAATATCCCAAAAGAAAAATATGCTTACAGTTCTGTTTCATATGGGTGTTGAGAGATGTATCCATAGATCTCTTCATGTTGCTCTCAAAGTGCACCAGATTGATGATTTTAACTTCAATATTTAAAACAAAATCTTCCCGGGGGAGCATGCCCCCGGACCCCCCTGGAGGAGGTTAGGTCCCCCCCCCCCCACACTTAAATCATGTTCACATGGATAGGATACTAAATACATTTGCACACATCTTGTGTCCATATCTTTCTGTTTTGGTGGTCATGCCACACCGTGCACATGCATGCATGCGTGAGTCATGGTGAGATATCTGGATTGGTTGCTTTTTCTTTGCACAGCATGAAAGAAAGGCCAAATGAATGGGCTGTGATTTTAGTTTTTTTAAGCAGAGGTTGAGTTCAATAATTTGTACGACCCTCGGAGGATGTTGTAAAAATTGAAAGGAAAAAGGTTCCCCACCCCTGCTGTAAATAATAATAAAAACCCTTGATTTATAACTTAACATCTCGGTCTCCTATTGATCTGAGTATATTATAAAGAATAGCAGTTCATTGAAGCATTATAGCACAGGCCTTTGTCAGATGGTATATTACGCTGTTTTTTTTTGCTTCGAATAGTTCTCTTTTTTCACCATACCTGTGTTTGCATCACTGTAACCAATGAGCACCTGTATGTGTGTATGAGAATGGCCCTGACACCATTTCAGCCCAGATTTATACTCCTTGCAGGACAAGCTCCAGCTCAATTCTCACACTGAATTAAAACAAAGTGAGTGAGGGACTGCAATATAAGAGGGAAAGAAAGAGAGACTTTAAAACTGTTCAATTGTTATGATGTGTAAAGACTGATATTGTTCTATAATCGTCTGAAACAGTTAAGTCATGATGTGAAACGGTTAACAAAGAAAAAGGGAAACTCAAGCTGCTGCTACACTTTATTTTATTTATCTAAAATTAAGCACTTTTAAGATGCACATATTTTCAAAAGCTATTTTATTTATTTTCTCTATTTTATTTGTAAATGCAGCCCGAGAGGAACATTACACATATCCACAGTATTTACTGTATATCTGTATAGTTCAATGTTAATTGACAGTACATATTGTTGTTTATGAATTGTACTTTCTTTATTTGATTGGCAGTCAGTTGTTGATTACATGCAGACGTTGATAAAGCTACAGCTACTTCAATATATATCACACTCATTCATAAAGCAACTTAGACATTTTGATGTTCCGGACCTTTGCATGGGGACATTTTCTCTAACTGGACCTCGTTGAATTTTAGTTGAAGACCCCTGTTTTAGAGGCTTGCAATTCAGAACTAATACACTTTATTGTATTGGGTTACTCTTATTCTGACTATTTGGTGATGTAGTTCAGCCACCTGGTATTTCCCTCTCCAAATATAATGACCATCAGAGTGAGCATTCTTAACTTATAGGCTATTATGCCACTTATCCCCCATTCAGAATTTGACTGTCTCAGAGAAGAGGTAGGCCTATGTCTAAAGAAATCTCATTTGCAATAGAACTGTACCAGATATTTCCATACAACTACTGGTTAGTGTTCAATAGCACCCTAGACAATTCAGTAATGCTATATTTTTTAGGGATTTCTGTTTTTCTGATAAATGAGAGAAAAGTGATTGAGTCCTAGTTCCTATCACCAAAAAGTACAATTTCCATCTAAACTAAAGCTACATTTGCAGGACTATAATTCAGTATTTTTTAAATAATTGTCTGACTAGTTGGTGATGTAGGACAGCCACCTGGTTCATACCTCAGCAAATCTGAAGAGGACAAGAGTGGTCATTCTCAAGTTATGGGCTTTTTAGTCACCATTCCCACATTCGGCCTGGTCTAATTTGGCTCTTTTTCAGGGATTGGGGTAGTTCTAAAGAACAACCCAAAATAAATGTTTTCCCCCAAAATAAAATTTGACAACAATCAATTTCAATAACGGGAGGCGCTAAAGATAAGAAAAAGCATTGTTGTGTTTTGTTCTACCTCGGGGTATCTCAAAAACTAAAGCCTTTTTTGAGGACTTGCTGCTGGACTATAAGGTTACGGCTCTGAGTCCGCAAGAGTCTGCTGTGTTTTGCTCAGTGAAGAAAGTTCCCTTGATTCAGTCAGTCAGGATTTGCACTTACTTTTTGTTTCTACTGTTTATAAGTAGATATTTAAATATTAAATGCTGTATTCATTAATGGTTGTATAATTCTACATTTTAAGTTTTCAGAGTAATTGTTCCCTACAGAACATTTTGTGCTGTCATTTTGTTGAACGTGTTTGATTGGAAAATGTTAGAAAAAAGCAGTAAAATAACAGTATTCTCCCTGTAGAACTTTAGGTTCTGTATTTATTTTTGTGTTTGATCATAAAAATCTAATAAGAAAAATGTAAAAAACTGTTTTTCCATCAGGACTTTATTTAAGTAATTGAATGTAACATTTTAAGACAATGGATTTGGAAAAGAGAGGAAGCATCTGTAACATTACAGTGTTTTCCTGTAAAATCTTTGTGGACAATTCTCGTAAATTAATTGCTTTTGCACTTTATTTCAGTTTAAAGTATTTTACTTTAATTTAATGGTTTTTGTTTGGCAGCCGCTACTTTCTTTTTTTTACAGTGTAGGCAGATGGACTGGGGTACGTTGTTATGTGATTTTACATGTTATAAGGAGAGTAGCGAGTGTAGCAATTTTTGTTTTAATTTGTACGTCACCAGGTGTAGGACTCAAAGGACTCAGGGTTAATGGAGAGGGGAGACTCGTCACTCCCAGGTCATTATAGGATCCGGGTTAATGATCCGGATCAATCAGGACTCACCCATCTCTCTACTGGGTTGAGTTACCGAGTTGATAACCAGCGTCGTAGGACCGCTTAGCGAGATCTCGTTTGTTAGGGTTAGTTAAGATAACTCAAAGATATCCAGGGTCTGTTGAACTGGCTTCGTCGTAAAGGTGACCGGACATCTCCTTCATAAAACTAATAATAAGGCGTACAAATCGGGCAGTTCGATGTGTGTAGAGGTGTGTGTGTGTGTGTGTGTGTGTGTGTGTGTGTGTGTGTGTGTGTGTGTGTGTGTGTGTGTGTGTGTGTGTGTGTGTGTGTGTGTGTGTGTGTGTGTGTGTGTGTGTGTGTGTGTGTGTGTGTGTGTGTGTGTGTGTGTGTGTGTGTGTGTGTGTGTGTGTGTGTGTAGATTACACTAATAATACAAAGTTAGTATGGCATTGTATGCTGTGTGTATCTTATTTGTAACATCTTCAGAAACCCTCCTGCACTCATCAGGTTCAACACAAAGCCTTTTGTTCGTCATTTAACGGTTAGCTATTGGAATTCTGATTCCATAGATGTGTCTCCCATCACCCAAAACCCCTGACTATTCTCTCAGTCTTCTCAAATTGACCCGGGAAGACCACAGATGCTACACATTAGAATAAAATACCCATAATTCAATTAAAGTACTGTAGTTCTCATTATTTTGCAAAGAACATAACAGGGAACCATCCATGTCATTTGTGTGGCAATGAGAACTAATCACCCCTTTTTATCACATCAACACTTCCGAGATCGGGTCAAGTTGACCCGACGAGAGCAGGAAAGCTAAATAAACAACAATTTGATAACAATATCAATTTTAAACTGATTGTATTGACTTAAAGATGAGCGTATCGCTTTCAGTAAGAAACAAATATCTGTTCCACTGCGTACCAACACTTTTAAATATGAAAAAGATGAATGAAAAAATATGATTGAAATCAGGCTATAAATTATATATCAACATAACCTTTAGAATAAAGATATATCGAGATGAGCAGATTCATATTATTTATTGATTTGAATTGATTGAATCAGTTATAAGATAAAATCAAATCAAGTTTTATTGATATAGCACATTTATAAACGATTTTTGGTCGAGCCAAAGTGCTGTACATATAATAAAAATAGCCTACAGTAGAGACACTTTACAGCAAATACAACAGCACAGATTGTTCAGAATATCAGTATGAGAAAAACGACACCCTCTGTCCTTAGACCCTCACATCGTACAAGGAAAAACTTCCAGAGAAAACCCACAGTTTAAAGGGAAAAAATGGGAGAAACCTCAGGGAGAGCAACAGAGGAGGGATCCCTCTCCCAGGACGGACAGACGTGCAATAGATGCCGTGTGTAAATCGAAGAGATAATACATTTTACAGCATATAGACCGAATGTTAGGAAATGCATGTGTCTGTAATAAGAAGATGAATCCACGAGGATGTCAGCTACAATCCTGTGGAAGCCATCAGGGTGATGGCTTCCATAATACATATAATAATACAAACATGGCAAGATGTTTGTATTGAATGAATGTGCATACTGTTAATCAGTGGCGGCGCCAGAGATTTTCTCTAGGGGGTGCTGTGGGGTAGCTTGACGTTTCATAGAGGGTGCTCAAACATTAAGGATTTCCCATTAATGCACCAGCGCTACAGTTGAATTTTCTACTGCTACACTCCCCACACACACACACAGTGTACCCGCGACTGTTACAATGAAGGCTCGATAATCAGCTCACGGCATATAGGTGTAAGCAGGGGTAAAGTGCTATTTTTACAAGTGAGAAGTGGACCTCACCTCCTCTAGGAGGGACCTCACCTCCTCTAGGGGGCTCCGGGGGCATGCTCCCCCCGGGAAGATTTTTAATATTGAAATTAAAAGCATCAATCTGGTGCACTTTGAGAGCAAAATGAAGAGATCTATGGATTCATCTCTCAACACCCATATGAAACAGAACTGTAAACAGATTTTCTATTTCTTTATAGATATTTTACAAATCACTCCCCTTTTAAAACAAACCGTTTGAGACCCACTGAGATAACTAGACTAAAGTTAACTATCTAAACACTGAGAGTCCTTTACTTCACCTGAGCTGGGGTTATCTGAGACTCTCCGTCTGACAGGAGAGAGTTCTCCCTCCACCTTGTTGTTGAAAAAGCTCCTTATATCCGTTAGCTTGGCTAGCTAGCACCAGATGCTAACCACAACGATCTCCGGTAGATACCCACTGGTACGCGAGCTCTCTCTCTCTCGCTCGCTCGCGCACGCACACAAAATGACTCGTGCCACACACACACACACACACACACACACACAGAGCAGAGCTTGAATGAAACACAGAGACCCAGAAGTAAGCTACTTGTACTCACGAGGCCTATTATGTGCAGAATCCCTCTCGCTCTCAGGTGGTTTTGATTGAGTGTCCACACGTGGACATTTAAAGAGCCTGTGACAGCATCCCAACAACTGTTGTGCAATGAAATATTGGGCTACTAGTCATCTGGAACCGTCAGTTTAAAAAAGAAGGTGCGATACCGTTCCGATAAATATCAATAATTTCGAACATCGCGGGGAAATTCCTTCGACTCATTTTGAAGTTTTGGGGGAAGCTGGAAGTGACGTCAATGCGGGAACGCTTCACTGTGCGGCGAGAGAGCCAAACACGGACAAAGTGTGTTGTCATGCGTAGAAATGGTGAATTACTGAGTTTTGGCACGTTAATAACGTTTTAATGAAGTTGACTACAGTATATTCATATTTGTCAGTGCTTTCATGTCAATTCGGCGAACATAAACATAAATGATCGTCGTGAAGATGATGATTAAATTAGGATTACAAATCGGTAGAGAGAGCTGCTGAATTTCCTCCCGTTGGATGTGATATAAAAACAAATCGATTATTTTTGTAGTTGTAAACTCAAGTGGATGAAACTACATTTATTAGTGCTTTCATGTCAATTCGGCGAACATATGATACATTAAATGATCGTGAGGATGATGATTAAAAATCGTTTGTTTGAGCCGGTCTGCATTTCCTGATGAGAAAACAAACCGATGCTTTTTGTAGTTGTCGTACACCAATGTGGATTAAACGTGTGGTTTTTTTACCACAATATTGGGGAAATTAATGGATAAAATGCATTGATTATTATTATTATTATTCCCACTCCGATCGGGACACTAGGTCCACCGTTTCCCCGCAGCGAGGCTCCCCCCGTTGACAGTTTACGTGGGCTGGGTGCAGTGGCGGACTGGCCATCGGGACGAATCCCGATGGGCCGGTACCGAAGTGGGCCGGTCGGATAAGTCACTAGCACATCCCCATAGGCGGCGCGTGAGGCTCAGGTTTGGGAAGGCTACATAACTTTTTTTACCTGACGCTGCCCGCCTCCGGCATCTATAGAAAAGAGATCAACTCAGTGTGCGGAGTTTAAATCTCTCAAGTTATATTACAGGATAAAGGAAATACAGTTTAAACTGCCGTATGCAGAGAAGACGCCGACGTGTCGCACTTATCATTCATAGTACATCATCAATCAGATCATCGATCATATAATATCATAATATATCATATATTTCCTTATCTGAGTCAGCTTCTCCAGCCGTATCTGGCCGTGCAACACTTACAGTGTCACATACTGTATGCAGAAGTATTATTTTAAGCAACACATTATGTTGACGAAACACTCAAGTCAAATGTAATTAAAGTCAGATCCACTCGTGTCTTAGATGGGGCAGTGATATCATAAAACTATATGCTTTCAAACACTCGGTAGGCCTAGTTATTTTTTAACCAGTTGTTCCGTATTCACCTTGCAGGTGCAACTCTGTGGCTTGTATCCTGGATTATATGTTTAAGTCATGGATGTTTAAAGCTCATATTTGTCTAATATTAGTTTACTTTTCATTAATGAAGTATGACGCTGCGCTGTCAGTACATTTGTCCCTGTTTGTGATTGGTCAAATGTAGCTAACCCCGCCCCTTTCACGTGAACGCGCTCTCAGCTGGTGAGAGAACCCCTGGCTTGATTAACCGAGTTGATAACCAGCGTCGTAGGACCGCTTAGCGAGATCTCGTTTGTTAGTTTGTTGTTGTTAGTTTGTTTTGGGAAGGCTTAGCCTTCCCCAGCCTACAGCACCCGCCGCCCCCGACATCCCCCACTCCCCCCGTTGACAATTTACTAGCGGTACCGAAGTGGGCCGGTCGAGAGTCCCGGGATGATTTTTAGTCCCATTCCACCACTGGCTACATGACCGTATGATCGCCCATATTGACGCACCTAATTCCTAAACTTCTAACAGATACAACATAAACCGATCCTTCAGCCTCATATGAGCTCTCAGACACGTTCAAAATTAAACTGTCATCGCTGTCTGAGCTTGCTGCTGTGTGCGCCATCGTGCGTTTACATGCAGATGCTGGGATCCTGAACGGTGCAGCTGGAGCGCTGTGCCCGCAATGAAGTCACACATAATTTGGCGGGACTTGAAGAATCCCCGAGAAGATCCAGAAAATGGTCAACATTGAAGGGCAGATTAATGGTTATCAAAGTACAAATATCCAAAATCAGTTCAGTAACGATTTTCAAGGGGACAATATTTACTCAAATTGATGGGTTTGGATGATGGGGGAAACTCGTGTCACAGGCTCTTTAAGGACAAAAATCGAATGGGTGCTGGCCATTGGCCTAATCATATCACCTGTGTTGGCTTTATGTTTTTGGTAAAAACTGTGTTTGTTTCTCATTTGCATTGATGTAATCAATCATTTTTCTAATTTAATTTAATAATAATAATAATTTTCGAAAAAAATCAAACATTTATTGGGGGTGCTTTGGCAATCCTGGGGGGTGTTTCAGCACCCCCTAGCGCCGCCCCTGCTGTTAATGCTAATACAGCATGCTTAACAATCTTGTGTTATCATTCATATTCTTTCTCTTTAAATGTTGCTAATTTCCATGAATTTGTCAAGAGGCATTTGTGTTCATTTCATTATATATATATTTTATTGTCAATGATAAGGTGCGCACAGTGAACAGGAGACTTTAGAAATGTGTGACCATTCGTCATAACCATAAAGAAATAAAATACAGATTGGCAGATTATTATTCATGAATGTATGTATTTAATCAGCTTTAAGATGTTTATATTTAATACATGTACATAGCATTGCTGTTCTAAATGATCTGGTGGTATCATGTCATTTCTTCCTTAAATGTTCCTAATTTCCATGATTTTGTCCTTGAGACATTTGTCTCTGATTGCTTTTATTGTTCATTTAAAGAAATGTAAGAGTTCTTTTTAATGTAATCAATGTGGGGAAATTGGAGCCTCTATTTTAAAAGGGGAAAAGACCCCTGGACATTTGATCCTTCAAAATGGATGTCCACTCTTAGAGTTTTTTTACTTAATTTCAGGAATCAATTTTTCACTCGGAGGAAACCCGTGTGGATTTAGAAGGACAAAGACCCGTGGAGATCTACCCTCAAATGCTCTAAATACTGCACGCTACAGGTTTTTCATTTGCAGTTAAATGCTAAAATGCGGGAAAACCTGGAGGAACCCTGCGGCACAGTTCACTTACTGAACGCTCCTCCAGATGTTGGAGAAGGCTTTTCCAACAGACCTAAAGAATCTGCAGATGGTTCTATGTTTCTGAGATGGGATCGACGGACCAGACTATACAAGATCCAAGTCGTGGGTCCTTTAAAATCAAAAGGGCCAGGACCATATCTGGAGAGCCCGCATTCTTGCACAATCGCTGTTAAACAATCTTGTCAAGGTCAGCGAAGGTTGTTGGGGTGGTGTAAAAGTCCAGTTGCTGCACCTCAGCCCAAACTCTATCAAAGAGGCTCTTAATGGTGTCCCCCGTGGTCTCCACATAAATCTGAACGCAGACTCTATTCAAGTCTCGCTGCCTGTTTGCGTCCTCCTCTGAAGGATTGGCAGTTCTCTCCTCACAAAGCGCGGCTCGCTCCAAAGCCTCGCCCCTCTCCACCAAGGCCTCTGACTGAAACGGAGCCTCAGGCCCCATTATGGCCTGTTGGACCCTTTGACTCTGGGTGCCGACCTGAGTGTTCACAAACCAGCTCATCAGCAACACGAAACGCCACGCCTGATTGCGGATCTCCGTGTACATGTTGGCATGCACCTGAGGAACGAGCAACGTCCTGACGGACGAGTGCCTCTGGGAAGTCACTGTGCGACATACAACTAGCAATGTGTCTGTACGACATGTCGCAGAGTGCCTGAGTAGATACTAAATGCTTGACACTGGAGCAGTCCTTGAACCTTTTAGAGACACTCATTTCTTTCCCCCCCCTTTGCACCTCCCTCAGTCATGAGAAGAGCGCCTACGCCGCTCATCAGTGACATCATGGACTTCATAGTTTCCGCTTTGGGGTCTGGGGGGAAATTATTTTTAAGCTTTACCACCATGCGATGAATCCAAGCTTTGGCAAAACGCTTTGCCAAGCAGTTCTTCACCCTCAGCTTTACGCCCTGCTTGCATTTGGTCTTCTGTTTTGTTGACTGGTGGACTTGTCAACATTCATCCTCTCCTGATTCTCCTTCTGCTGGGTCAGAACGGCTGTGATGCCCTCCGCGGTGTTGGCGATCTCCAGAGAGCACCAGAGCATAAACCTGGTCAGGCAGATCCTCCAGGACAGGATCGGTGATTTTTCTCAGCTCCTGGTCACTGAGTCCCCTGACCAACTCTGCTCCTCCTAGTAGTAAGGACACCACTGAGACCGGTGACTCAGCTCTGGGCTCCAGGGGGGCGGGACTTAGTTTTCTCTGACATGTTCTACGTTGGCATCTCCCAATTCAATATTTTCCTGCAAAGGCCTTCAGCATTGTGCAGGTGTGCCCCACCATAACGTTGAGCCTGCGGGGGGGGGGGGGGGGAACGACACGCTCAGCAGTGTGCATCGGGGTAGAGAGGGCAGAGTTCACGCTCTCTGCCACCTCTTTGCTAATGACAGCTGCACAAAGCTCCACGCTGTCGTCCTCCACCTGGCTCGTAACGTCCAGAGTTTGGGCGGACCTGATGCTCTCCTCAGAGACAGACGTCTTCATGCCCGTAAAAGCAGCCAAAATGGCCTTAGTTAGGGACGTCACAACCTCGAGAACAAGGTCTGCCACCACGATTAAGGTGGCGCCATCAGGTTTGCCTGACCTTAATAGAAGCCACTGATCTCCTGTCAGCCCTTTAACAAAGGGCAATAGGGAACAGAGTCACTCTGAGCTCTGGCATTGTCTCTGCCTGTTGGCTGTCCATGGCCATTACAACTGTATTAACCAGCAATTTAAACAATACTGTTATTGATTCTTTTTAAATATCTATAATTGAACAAATTATGTGGATAATTTTACATTTTTAGCAATTTAAAAAACATTTTTTCTGGATTATTTTTAGATATCCTGATATTTTATCCTTATTTTCTTATTATATACTGTTTTATTATTTAGCAAATGTATAGGCCTATCTCCTTTTAAAACAGCTCAAATGAAATATTCTGTTTAAAAGACTCCTGTTTCATAGAGTAAATAAAGTTTGTATGTTGGCAATTTAAAAAATGAAATCAGTCAAAGAGTGAAATCTATTTGAAATAAATGATAAGCTGTTACACCATTTTGATGTTTCACTTCCTAACAATTGAAATTGTTTGAAAATGTCACAGCTACTATACAAAGCCAAGTTAATGTGAAATAATATGATTATTTATCATTATTATTATTAATATGAGGATTTGATTGAATTCACGATCACAAGGTGACATGAAAATAACTGTCAGAACCCTGAGGTTTTCGGACACATCATCATTTCAACATTATTTCACAGTGTTAAGACCTACCACTGGTTCATAACCTATGGGTCCCGACCTCCACTAGGGGTCACCAAACCTCCATGTGGGTTCATAAGGCTTTTGCATTTGATGGCACGTGAGAAACAAACAAACACCTCAGGTTTTTAGTCATTTATCTCACTGATTAAAGCAAATCTTTGTCTAGGGCTTTTTTTTAGGAACACATTATTCAAATAAAAACAACGCAGAGAGAGAACATAAGAAGAACACTCAACTGTGGTGCAATATCAATGTGCAACGAGGCGGTCCACCTTGTTGCACATCATCCCACTATCACATAGCCACATACTAAAGGAATCAGACCGATACTCACGGTTGTGGGGCGGGGTGTACTTGTCTCCTACAGATATGTAGCTCATCTCTTTGAAGACACCCAGACGCTCCATGTCACTCTTCACATATCCTGATGGCATCTTTAAACACTGGAAACACACACACACACACACAGAGATAAAACATGTTTTAAAACTGTAAACTTTACAGTAGGGATAATGTTAGACACGTTATACACACATGCGCACAGAGAAAGATTTAAACATACCTGTGGTTGACGTATAGCAGCTACAGTAAGGTCTGTGTGTGTGTGTGTGTGTGTGTGTGTGTGTGTGTGTGTGTGTGTGTGTGTGTGTGTGTGTGTGTGTGTGTGTGTGTGTGTGTGTGTGTGTGTGTGTGTGTGTCTCTGTCTTTCTGTGTACAGGTTGGTTACCTTGGAGAAGGGGAATAATATAAAGTGTGCAAAGTTAGGAGCATCCTTCCTGAGTAAGGCACTGTTGCCTTCAAAGTAAAAGCATGACGTTTGCTTGATATATTTAAATGATGTAGAAATACAGTGATTGTGATCGACACCATTTTACTATACAAATGTTCACATTCTTCAAGCGGTAGTTAAAGAAATCTCCATCCAATACAACATACACGTCTGCTGTTTCCTGCAGATGTAAAATAATCTTTATGAGCAAAGTCTCTAAGTGTCTGTAATTTAAAAAAGATAACAGAGTTTATATAAGATAACACAATAGGAAATAAAACAGCTGTCTACAACGCATATCATTCTGCTAAAGAGTTCTCTTACTTTTGGTTATTTTAATAATATGTTGATGTCAACACTTTTTTATCCGAATACTTCTGGACTACTTTGTGCACCTCTGCAAGTAGATTAACATTTTAACATTTGCATGGGATTCAGATGAGTTATTGGATTTATAGAATAGGGAAGCTTGTGTGCCTCACCTGTAACATGCAGCATTACATTACATGTAGGGGGGGGGGGGGCATTGAGCCATTCTGCTGGGATCACATTTCACAGGAGAGCTTCTATAGTTTCATCATACTGTCCTTTGCGTTGCACTGAATTATTACTATGTTTGAATTGTTAAAAAAACAGCTCTAACATAAATATTTTCTCCCAACACAAACACTGTGTTGCATATGAACTGTTATAGTCAGTGTTTCTCCGCTGTATCCATTCATTATGACAGGAAAGTAGATTTAGGGAAAGACTTGTAATAATGTTTGGAGATAAGACAAATCCTTGATCTGAGAACAAAGTGCCTCAAATTTGTTTCAATTACAGCAGTTGAGTAATTGTACTCAGTTTTGTACTTAAATACATGTACTTAATTGTACTTAGTAACTTAGCAGCATGTGGATGTGGAACACTGTGAACTGTGTAACCACTCCGCTCCTCTCAGTGCGGTTTGTGTCACTTTCCAATGACCAATTCCCAGTGTCTCCTTATGATATGAGGCTTTAAGGCTTTGTTTCATTTATTTATTTATCTTACCCTAAACTCACAGAAACCAGTGAACATTTTGGGTATTATTTCACATAAAAAAATCTAATTTGATAATCTTGAGATATTGACTCTTTTGCCACAAGGGGGCAGGCCAGCCTTGGTAATAAGAGGAGATGATACTAAAACTCTCTGCTAATATAAAAGCTTTAAGAGAGTCATTAAGGAGCGCTGAAGTACAGAGCAAGGGAGAGGGAGGAACAGAAAGAGAGTGTCAGAGTTTAAACACAGACACTGATGGACAAAGACAGAAGACACAGAGACAGAGACATGAAGGAGGGAGAGAGGACATCATACAACATGCACACACAGGGAGAGAGACATTGAGACAGATGTCTCTGATGGCCAAACGTACTTGGAGAATCAGGGAGGGCAGATCACACGCACGCACACACACACACACACACACACACACACACACACACACACACACACACACACACACACACACACACACACACACACACACACACACACACACACACACACACACACACACACACACACACACACACATACACACACACACACACACACACACACACACACACACACACACACAGTATACTAGAGACAGTCCACATATGAAAACATGCATTACACTGAAAACAGTAATGAATTATTATGTGGTTGACCATTGCTACAGGTATATCGTTTTTTTGCTAGGTGTATTATTCTTTATTTTTGAAGTGATAAACAGTATAACGTACTTATTCGATGATTTCTAGACATTGATGGTTAAAATGTTAACTCCTCCTGTCGAGCACCCATAACTGTTGTAACATTGAAGGCTTGTGGGGGGGGGGGGGCATGTTGAGTTGTACCACACTATAGCCCCATCCAGAAAGCAGCTTTGCAGACCATGTAAATGCACAGAAACCTACAGAACACTACAAGAAAGCATCTTGCCTGAGGATCATAACACTTTTGATATCTTTCTCTTCACTATGAGAGTAATCCAGTGACAGCTGTCTTTACTTACATAAGTGCACGGCAAACATCGGCTAATCACATATCATTCACTTTTAATGCAGACTATTTCCCCAGTGTAAATGAATAATGACTGAAACATCGAGTCGCAGCAGCTGCTGTCAGCTCTCTGCTGATGGCCACATGTTAACATGGGTTCCTAAACTGGCCTTTCTCTTCCTAAAAGTAACTGCAGCTGTCATTATTACTGGGGTGATAGGATATAAAGCCATTGTGCACTAGATGAGTTAATCCAGTCTGAACAGAGCTTTAGAAAAACCCCCAACGTGATTTGAACAATTGCAGAACTTTGTCATACTCCCTTTCCCACCAAAACTGGCAACCCAGCGAAGAGGGGGAAGTCAGAGGAAAGGTTGTGGGCACACCATGTTTCAGAAATCCTGCAGTCCCACAGCACCCGAACGCCACAGGTGAGATCTCAGGCTGAGCTGAACGCAAGCTCACAGCAACAGGAAACACAGAGAGATTCATGAAGGATTTCTGTTAATGTGTAAATTGAAGTTTCTCATTAGATAACAATTGTGAATTTATTCAACAGAGAATTTCCTGAGTCTGAAACACAGACATGGGGCTTCTGATGACTGTGGGTCTTTCTCGCGATGAGTCAGAGAATGTGAGGCTGTTACTGTTCACTCCTGTTTCATGATTGATGTCAGAGCTGGTATTACTTCCACTGGCAGTCACAACCAGCATGACAGGCACAGTGTACTTGAGATGGACGCCACTATGGTAGGAATCATCTACTCGGTCCAAGACTGCAAAGGATATGGGTGAAACAACATTTGATAAACTCAGAGTGACCATTTTCAAAACTGAGATATTCAATAAAAAAGAAACACATGTGAAAACATCATACAGTACAGTAACTGTATCTCTGCTGAGTATAACGAATCACTTGAATCAGTATTTCAAATCATGTACATTCCAATCCTTCATTTCCCTCCTCTCTCACTTCCCTTTTCTTCCTCCAAGCTTTGTTGACAAGCAGCTCAAAGCAGGAAACCCATTCCCTTACCGACCTCAGAGGGAAATCACTGAAGATTTCAGTGAGAATTGATTGTGTTTTAGGAACCACTCTGTTCAAATGACAGAGTTCAAACTGTGTCACTCACAGTCTAAGGCCCAATCCCAAACCACTCCCTCGACCCTACCCCTCCGTGATGGAGTGAACTCCGTCTGTAGCCACACTCGCAGCTCAACGAGGCTCCCTCCTGTCAGATGGAGGGAGTAAATACAGCAGCAAGCTTTGGGACGGCCTCCCCTCTCTCCGGCAGAAACAGGAAATGCCGTAACTGTATGTAACAACGGTTTCAAATCAGCATCTCTTAGACAAAAAGTTTAAATTAATAACTCAAATAAAACTCCAAACATCTTTCATTGTGTTTCAAAGCTCTTTTAGTTTTAAACCTGATGTTTATAAGCTTCTTAGTTTTTGCAACGGTCTGTAAATATACACAACTTTATAATAAAATGTACACATTTACCTTTTTCTAGACTAAACACAGGTATGATCCTAAGTTAAAAACATATGAGGTCATCATGAGGTTGTTAACATCGCAGTTTATCAGTGGATGTTTGCTGGAACTACTTGTTAACAGCTTGTTTCCTGACGGACACACACAGCGTGACTCCGGTCAGGTAGAGACCGGTCTCAAGTCAGCACCGCTGCAGACTCGCTGTTTGAGGGCTTGATAGCCCACTCCCCCTCCACACTCGTTGCTTTGGAACAGCCCTCAATATGGCGGACCCTCCGCGTGAACGCGCAAACGGAGGGGTAGGGTGTAGGGAGTAGGGGGCGGTTTGGGAATGGGCCTTTGTTTGATAAGTCCTGGTGGTCATAGTCACACACAGAGAAACTAGGACACTGACAGCATTACTTCTCATTACCATCTCTTTCATATAATCAGCTGTTACATCGCAGTCTCAACATGTGCTTCTCTAATTGATCCAACAGTACTGTACAAATTTGTCACCTTTAAAATATGTCTATTGCATTTTTCATGATAAAAACACCTGACTGCCTCACAGTATCGAGTTGTTAAAGCCAGGTGAATATCAGTGAAAGCCATCAGAGTAAATCCAATCGGCTGCACATTTCACAGTACAAAAATGAAAAATAAATGATTATTGAGCATGTTCAGGTTAATAACAATAAATGTAACATCTTAATGAAATCCACTGAGCAGACTACACTGGTACATAGGTGAAGTTACAGCAACTGCTTGTGTTGGAAAGATAGTAAGCTTGCACAAACACTGACTTGAGAGAAACCATTTGATTATCATTCAACAGAAACATGGAGCTTTTTTTAGATTAGTCAAAGTTCTTCATCGTCTAAAGGGAAGTCTTTAAAGTGTTGTGCAGCTACCTCTGTGTGGGGGACATTTTAAACAACAATTCTGCTACAAGGGGGGAAGTTTGAACATGTTTATAATCGACCCATACATGCTTTGAGTTGGGAATTGTAGGATCCAGTGTTTTTTTAATTGGACCCGCACTATAAGTGATATATCTGTGCACTGACCCTTTGGCCTTGCCCTTCTTGTTTAGCTATGCTTCTGCAATGCATGCATGCAATATCTCCAAAACCACTGGATGGATGGACACGAGATTTGGTACCGATAATCAATATCCATGGTTGATTAGTTCAAACACAGGATACATTGTAATCAGTGACTTTTTTATAGTGCCATCTTCAGTCCAACTTGCTAATGTCAACATGCTAATAATTGTTTGTTTGTAGCCTTTATTTAACCAGGTGAAAATCCCATTGAGATCAACCATCTCTTTTTCAAGGGAGACCTGCAGCACATTGGTTACATATAAAAACAACAGAAAACAAAAAGGACATCAATACAACATAATTACAGGGGTGTACATTAGCAACCTATTCACAATGACAGATATCTAATAACATTTCATCTATCCGAGCTTTAAAATGATGCAAGAGAACCAAAATGCTCAGTTTCAATTTGTTTTGCAGAGTGTTCCAAGCTAGAGGAGCAGCACACATAAAAGCTTTAGTACCTAAAATAGTCCTAGCACTTGGCACATGTAATAAAACACATCCTGGGATCTCAGGCAATAGCTACTTGCCACTCTCTGTGAGATCAGAGAGCAGATATAAGCTGGTAGTTTACCCAACATTGCTTTAGATAAACGTGTACAAATGACTGAGCCTCCGTACAGTAAGTGATGGCAGACTTGCCCTGGCATACAGGGTACAGTGATGAGTAAGTGCTTTACAGTTAGTAACAAACCTCAGCGCACTGTGATAGGCGGCATCTAACTTGACCAGGCAATGGGCAGGTGCATTCATATAGACCAGATCTCTCTGAGGAGAGATACCAGCCATCTTTTACTCTCCAATAAATCACTGAGATTTTTTCACTCTCCACATGCCGTAGTAAAACGGAGGCAAACACTTCCTTTTTTACGATTCACACTGTATGTTAGAGGTGATGTGCTTCATGTTCAGATGTTCCACAGCAACATAGTTAGATTTACAGCATAATGAAGGTCATAAAAAAAGTAGACATGCTCCTCCAGCAATTTAAATATGAGGAAAGCAGTTTTTGGACAGCAGAGAATTACAGAAGCAATTACATTACTGGATTTAGCATTATAGCTACGGATGTATTGTTTTTTCACATATTTCCTATCCTTATTGGTCTTATATGGCTGTTTAAATAGTTCATGAGAGCAGATGAACACTTCCCCCCATGCAGACTGGATTCCTAGAGCCAGACACAAGGGATAAAGTGGGAATTAAAATGAAGAGGAGGGACAGAATCGTATAGCTCCACTCTTTGTCTAACATAACATACTAACTGTATTCATTTGCTTTTCATTTCCATTCATGTGAAACGTGCTTCCTTTAGTGAATGATGAGACATCACTGATTACAGGTATATGTGACCAGGGAGGTTCACAAAAAAGGTATTCGGTTACAATTACTAGTTAACTGTAAAGATCAGTAACCTAATCTGAGAGCAAGATGTGAAAGTTATGTATCAATGCTTACTTTTGATTACCTCAATATCTAATGCAATGACATCAGTATGCCATCACTAAGAGGGCTTTTTACATGAAAGGCCCTCTTATGCTTTTGGGGGGCTTCCCTATCCTGCAGTGTGTCCTATAGGTTTGAATGCATGTAAATGGCCTGCAAAGGCTGAAATCCCCGTGTTCCCTCCAGAGGGAGATTCTCTCACACCGAAACGCCTCTATTGGACTCCTTTGTTTACTTTCTGTAACATAGTGACAGCACTATGTAACACTTGTGCTTCTATTGGCTAGCTCACCAACACATTGTACGTGATAGGCTAAGGGGTGGGACATTTCTAAGCTGGTTGACCAATCACAACAGAGCCAGCCAACTAACCAATCAGAGCAGTCTGGGCTCTGGTTTCAGACAGAGGGTGAAAATAGGTGCTGCAGCACAGGCAGTATGAGAAGAATAAAGAGCTTTTTGAACATTAAAACATGGAGACATGTCGAGACAACTGATATGAACCTGGAAATTAACAGAATATGTCCTCTTTATCTGTCCTGCACCCATCTTTTAACTTACTCTTTTGTCCCTTTTGTTGAAATGTCCACTACTGAGGAGACGGGACATTTTCATTAATGTCAATTTAATGTTTTCTGAATGGGGCTTTAGTGTGGTACAACTCAACATGCCCCCCCACAAGCCTTTAATGTGCTACACAGGAGGAGTTATCCATTTGACAAGTTCATTTATATTCGCTGAACATGTCTTTATTATATCTATTAACCAACGCCTAAACATGTGTAGAAATCATTTAATAAGGAAGCTACGTTATACTGTTTATTACTGCAAAATAAAGAATACTGCACCTCGCAAAAAAAAATTCTACACCTGTAGTAATGGTCAACCACACTTACCTAAAGGCTTCAAAAGATTCATCTTTATTTTAAAATGTGCATTGCAATCCCGCTGGAGTAGTTCAGAAGTCAAATTGATAGTAACAGGTAGGTTTAGTGACAGTCAGCAACAGATGTTAAATAATAATAAAAGCATTATATCTAAACGCAAGCCTACACTTTGGTGAGTAATATTCAGGAGCGGCTCCACAGATATACTGCTAGTGCTACGGGGTTGCTCCACTTCTCAATCAAAGTCAAAGTCAACTTTAAAGGTCCCATGTCATGGCCATTTCTCCCGATCATAATTCCATTGTTGAGGTCTACTAGAATAGATTTACATTGTTCAATGTTCCAAACTCACATTGGTTTCTCATACAGCATCTCTGTATAGTATGTGTATTCACTCTCTAAACGGCTTGTTGGAGCTCCTGCCCCCCCCCTATGAGCCCACTGTGCTCTGATTGGTCAGCTCGCCCACTCTGTTCTGATGAGTCCACCACCGTTACAGCGGAACATCAGTGTTTATGTGTTACAATGGCGTTTGTTAGCAACCAGTAATGACAAACAGATGAGAATGCTGCGTGGGCTCTGGGTGCCGTGTTGGCGGGACGTTGTGGGGCTCGCTGCTGCGCCCTTTGAGGATCGAAGCTGAGAAAAGATAAGGCTGAGTGACTGTGTGTGTGAGGAGCTCCATGGATTAGTCCATTGGGACCTGGGTATCGTTACGTCACCATACTCAGGAAGAAAACAATGGAAAAATAAATCCCCAACGAGGCGTTCTGGGGCAGCATAGACAGGTCTTCTCTGTGTTAGAGTTTTACTCGCTACAGGGTGTACTTTGAGGGTTTGTGACTCTGCAGACCGTTTACATGCAGAAAAAGCTTCATAACACACAAGGGGACGGGTAATAACCGGAAAAGCATGTCATGGGACCTTTAATGTCAATCTTACTCAGTTTGTGTTTACAGACAGAGAGATCGAAATGACATCCCGAACAATCCCGAATATAAAATTATACAATATACAGATATGTATAAAATATGTATATCCTATATACACAATCAACAGACACATTTACACATATGCACACATTAAGATAAAAAAAACACAACAATCAATATATACAAAATAACAGTCACTTCAATATCAATATCTTTGGTGCAAGATTGTCCATAGCAGCGTAAAACAAAAGTCTTGTGCTGGATTTGAGTGTCTGAGTGTGTGTGGGGAGTTATAGTCCAGTGGGGGCAGGGGAGAGAGGGAGGGGAGGGAGGGGAGAGAGTTCAGACTCCTGACAGTGAGAGTCATCTGAATTTAGGGTCTCCTGATAATAATATGTCTACTAAGCCATATTTTGGGTCAAATTGACCCATGACGTATTTGTGGATAAAAAGCAACAGAAATAAAGAATTACATACACAATACGTTACAAATATTGTTTAAATCTCAATTCTGACCCTAAAAGACAACATATATCATCAATGTTTGCAAATACTCTGCTTAATCACGTGATGATAAAACATGCCAATCTCTAGTTGTGCTGTTTGTTATTTATATAAATAAATCCAGTATTCAAAAGACTTGGGTTGCATGTTTACTCTTAAATAGGAACATTTTAATTGAAAATGTTCTTCATTTATGTTTATAATGTTGATATTCAAAAGATATAATGAATGTGTAGGGGCATTTTAGCATGTGTACTACAAAGCCATGGAGTTTCAGATTTAAAAGAATATCTGTGAATAATTTCTTTAGTTAAAAAAAAGAACGGGTCAATACCCAAGGCACTTTTGAGATAGTGATCAACCCTCGTATAGAACCATGAAATATATCGACTATATTGAAAATCCTCTGACCATGACATGAAACTGTTGATTACCTTAAGTAATGTGTTTCTCTACCCAGGAGAACATATCTTTAGGATACACTGAGCCTCATGGGACCTGGAGGTGTCCCCAGGAAGCTCCTTGATGATGAGATGTTGACCTCATGCAGATGGCTTTGTTGTCACCATTTTTATGAACCTCTGACCTTCACCCTTCTCTTTCTCTCCCACTCTCTTTCTCCCCCTCTCTCAGGACAGTATGATGTCATGTCTCAGTGCCTCCCCCGTCCCATGGGATTATAACCAATCAGCCAAAGTGCTGTCCCCCCCCTAAACCTCTTAACTCTCGAACCCCCCTCCGGCTCCTGACCTGTCACCCTACCATTATCTGCCCAGTGACACCTACCACTGTCACCCTCAGAGTGTGTGTGTGTGTGTGTATCACTCTGTGTTTGAGAACGTGAGAATAAGTGTGTCAGTGAGCGACAATCTTTTAGTCATAGTCAGAGGTCGTAGGTCGCATGCATAGAATCAGCAATAACCATTAACTGGTGCTGGAGGAAAGCTCCTATAGTGTCCAAATGGAAAGGATTCATCCTCTGGGTACATTTCACAGAAATCTGGCCGTTATGGGGTAATTGTAACACTTAAAAAGGAGGGGGATGACCAGAGATAGTGTGACTCATTCTCCGGGCCACCTAAATACTAACAGATCATTCCAATTTGTATTTTTATTCAAAATATCTTCATCAAATTGCGCTGCTACATGACTACATTGAGGGAAGTTCTTCAAACGCCTGTTAGCCACATCGCTAAAGCTTAACCTTGCTAAATGTGAGTATGCAGCAGGTCGGTCAGGTCAGGTGTTTTCTGATGATGCAGAGATCAGAACCACTGACGCTTTTTCAGTTTCAACCACCAACTATGAACTGTGCTGCTTGCCTGAAATCAAAGTCTTATATCATTGGTTCTGAAGAAACTTCTCCACTGTGGCAGCCCACCTTACTTCTTCGACCGGTTCTTCTAAGCCTTTTGTTTGGTCCAATGAGCGCTTGCAGTCTTTCTAAAGGTATTCTGTCTTGTACTCTTGTTCACACTGCTTCAGATGTGTTGTAATCCTTTAAACTTGAGGTGGATGCCGGTGGAGATGGAGCAGGAGCTGTTCGTCTGCAAAAACACATCCAAAAGTACTCCACCATTAGGTGCTTTCACACTGGAGTACTTTTACCCGTACTTTTCCCGTTTAGTTCCGTTAGTGCCTGGAATTTTGCGTTCACACCAAAAAGAGAACTTTTACCCCCATGCTTAGTGCCTGCTAGAGAGGTGGGACTATCCTGGGGAGAAAAAAGTACCAATTTCTGATTGGCTGGGCGAATTGCAAACCACGCCCCGTAAAACTCTGAAAAGTTTTTTGAAGCCGCCATTGTATTTGCTGGGTTTAGCATTAGCATTAGCTCCGCGCACCAACGGAGAGAGAATAACTTATGGCAACACAAAAGAAAACATGGGAGCGGTGGAGAGGTGTCGGCGTTCCCAGCAGCTTATACTGAAGCCAGTCCCCAACTCCGGGGACTTCCGGAAGTTGTTTGCGGCCTGCCAGTAAACCCAAAGCAGAAGAAGAAGAAGTGACGCCAGCGGCTTCATTTGCGTAATCTTCCCTCAGGGAACTTATTCCGGTGTGAACGCAATCCGCTCTTAGTTCCATGGGATTACTAAGTGCTGGGAACTAAGTACGGCAAAGCACTTGGTGTGAAAGTGGCTACTGAGAAGGAAGCCTTTTCCTTTAGGGAAAAACACTCAAATATGGAGATTTTATTGAGAGTAGAAGCACTCACAAGTAAGACAACACAATCTTTCACCTATTCGGGACCGTGAATATCATAACCTATTTTCCTAGCAAACTGGCCAGTGCTTGTAGAGATATGTAGCTCTGCTAAAGTGTTGAGTGTCACCAAACAGCTATCAGTGCGCACAGAGCATGTTTCATGGTTAGCATGCAGCCCGCTATCTCAGCTCTCAAGGATGGGATTACAGAAAGTCCTTTGTCTAGTTTGAGCCTATAATAAGGAAGTCATCATTTCTCTGAGAGTATGTATTTGTGAGTGTGTGTGTGTGTGTGTGTGTGTGTGTGTGTGTGTGTGTGTGTGTGTGTGTGTGTGTGTGTGTGTGTGTGTGGACAGTGACACAGTGGTGTGAACTTCCCAACCACAGACCATGGCAGCATCAGAGGTGGCAGCAGGACGACACAAGCCTCACAGGCCCCCCCCCCCCCTCTCACTCTGATTAGTTTTCTATTCGTCATTCCCCACTGACATGAGAGGGACACTCCATTCTATGTTTTCCACTCAGGATTAACCTCATTCTTATTCTTCTATACTACTTTCACTAAACATATTGGTTCTCTTTCCAGTGATTCTTGTCAAATTCCATTTTCTTCAAAGTCAGAATTGAACAATATGGTACATGCTGTCTGACACAATAAGGTTTGTGATGGCTTCAGTGTTGGGGAGACAACACCAATGTTGATTGCTACTTTTACTTTAATGATCTGAGTACTTGCACCGGTGTTTAACAATCTAAATTCTGAGGATTACATGTGACTACATGACGTAAATCGCCTATGTAATGGTTTGAAGGAGCCACTGTCACTGTTGAGAGCAGAGAGAGGTTGACCCAAATGCAGGACAAAGGTTTTGAACGACACAAATACCTTTTAATTCCAGAAAAACAGGCAAAGCAGGGCAGGTCAAAAACTAAAGTAAGAATCTCCTGTTTGTATGATACTGCAGGGAGATTAGACTCCAATGGATCTACTGGAACTCCATGCCAGTGCAGGTGAGAACACACACACACACACACACACACACACACACACACACACACACACACACACACACACACACACACACACACACACACACACACACACACACACACACACACACACACACACACACACACACACACACACACACACACACACACACACACACACACACACACACACAGGTGCAGGTCTGTCACAGCTCTGTCTGTCGTTAGCAGAAACACAGAGGTACCAACAACATTGCCCTGCCTCTGTCTCAGTCAGCTGTCCCAGTCAGGATGCCAGTGAGCCATCATGATGCAGACGGCAGTGGAGATATTGATTGCTATGACATGTCTGCAGTAAAAAGTAGAGAAATAAAAGTCCTATTGAACAAGAGGATACAAGCTGTGTGATTATTGATCCTGAGGCAATATGACCACCAGAGTCTTACAATACATTTACAAGAAAGTCATTGTTGTTGTTTAAACACTATTTTATTTTTTCCATCTTTAATATTATTTTCAACATAGCACCCTTTCTACAAACACATCATCCACACGCGTAGTACAGCTGAAACAAATAGTACATTTATCAACTGACAGAAAACAAAGTCATCCTTTCATTCCACATCTCATGGAGGTGTGAGGTGTGAGGTGTGAGGTGTGAGGTTGTTGTCCTCGCACTTATTGTAATCATTTATCTTTTGAAATAACAAGAATTGGAAAGGTGTCACTTCAGGCTCTCTGTATGTTGATGGTGTTCATTAGGATTCCAAACAATCAGGCGGTTATCAGAGAAATGAATCAGCAAATGAATCCACTAGCTTTCACATCACAATAATCTGATGACATTAGATATAGACATTATATATATTAAATAACAGTCCAAGAGCATTTCTTTTAGCATTGATTACTTTTGAATTGTACTTACACAGTTTTACTTTTAATTATCATTTTGTGCAGGGCTTTTACTTGTAATTGATTATTTTCCACTGTTGTATTAATAAGGATGTCTCTTGGGCCTTTTAGCTTTCCCTCTGGACAATAGACGAATAGAGTCATCATTTGACATGTAGTGAGCTGCGCGCTCACAGAGGGCTTTGCAGCAACAGTTACGGTGTTTCATCTTTTTTTATTCAATCTACATTGCTAAAGCAGCACATATTCTATACACACATCAACTGTCACTGACTGAGGAGATCTGCTTTTGATTTGTTTCTAAACATGGATGCAGAGAGGTTTCATAGACTTGCTGAACATTCACCAAACAGTTAAGCTTCAACGTTTATAATCCTAACAACTACCCATCTCTGTTATTCAGAGACAGAAATAAAAACAATAGGACTGAAGTGTCAGTCTGTCTCCCTCTGAGTCTCTGCAGCATATTGCAGATGTATTATTGATGATGCTCTTGTGTTAACGGCGGGGAAAGTAGATTTGCGTTCCTGCTTGTCTCAATCATCACTTAGCTCCAACTTATTCTGCTCTGATGGTCTGCTTACATACATATTAGGGGAACTGCTCCTGCTCCCCTATTCCCAAAGCTTTGACTTGTGACGATGTGCTTTGCTGAGATTCAAATGAGAAGGCTTCAAGTATACGAGTGTCGTTTATTGTCATTTTGCAACACAGGGTTTCACAAGGAACTGCAGTCGTGTTTCTAATCCATTATACACAGGAAACAATAACAATGGTTAAGTATCTGGGCAGGTATTATGGCTGACGAAAAAAAATCGGAATAATATTGTTCGTCAACTTTTTTTCCCATCAACCTGACATCAACCAGGAGCATGCTGGGGTAGCCTAGCTCCCCTCTTGGCTCTCCTCCACTCACTGCTGGCTGGTCAGAAGATGCCATGGGCGGCCATCGTCTTAAGTCCACAGCATTTGATCTTATCATCAGACATCCTTCTTTGATTAGCTGAGCTCCAGTAAAAGAAGACGAAAAGAGAAGTCACAACAGTTCAAATGTAGCAACGTTTTTGGAGCAACATGTGCATCGTCGGCATGATGCAAGACAGCAAACTACTGTCATTTAACATTTAGCACGGGGAAAACAACTATAGAGCATGTCAATATTGACGACGGTCAATGACTTGCAGTTGAACGACTCTACACTGAAGTGTCCGTTGTGTTCATCTGGAGATAGAGGTGCTACCCAGCTCGACGTAACAAAAACGCTGCGCTCAAAGTAAAACAAATATGTGTATCACAACCTTGAGTTCGATTGCCGCTGACCTTACAATGCACAACCAATCAGATAACAGATGTGTGTTGTGGCGCAGGCAAGCAGGGAAGTTAACGATATAACCAGACAAATAACCAGCTGTTTTCTCCGCAAAGTGCCCAACCCTGTGGTGAGCAAAGAGCAAGTTGTGCATCATGGAAGATTTACCAACCAATAGCCGTTTCTTTGTTTCTAATATCAATTACAAAACCAAAATGAAATCATCATGGCAAAACTGTAAATGTTTTACAATCATGACAATAAAGCTGCATTAAATTTAGATATGGCAAATGTGTGTGTGTTTGTGTGTGTGTGTGTGTGTGTGCGTGTGTGCGTGTGTGTGTCCAACATTGATGAGAACCTCAGTCATGACTCACTCTGGGTTTTATGGCTCATACACTTTTGAACAAGCTGTCTTCTGTCTCTCTGTAACACTCCATCTTTTTCTCTGCTTTCTATTCATTTGTAGCTCGATCCTCCTTATTACATATCTCTCTCTCTCTGGCTCTCTCTCTCTCTCCCCCTCTCTCTCTCTCTGGCTCTCTCTCTCTCTCCCCCCACCTTTTCTCTTTAAGTCAATCTCTGGTCCCTGCTGGCGGTGAGTTCTAATGAGAAAACACAGGGGACCAACAGAATAATTAGGTTAACGTAGATTTGCATGTCCCCCTTCTACTCTCTCTACAGGACACACACACACACACACACACACACACACATACACACACACACACACACACACACACACACACACACACACACACACCCACACACACACACACACACACACACACACACACACACACACACACACACACACACACACACACACACACACACACACACACACACACACACACACACACACACACACACACACACACTCCCTCTCTATGGGGACCAACAGATAGCACCCATTACTGTCAGGCTCATCTGCCTCTAATTGGCTGTGATCGGAGCCCGTGGCCCCTGAAGGGAGGGGCCTCAGATTCAATTTAACCGTGTGATTGGTCCCTTTAAATATGTAATGTCCAGGACTAAAAACAGCCAAGGCAACACTTCCTGGAATCTAACTCACTATGACCAATGTTGACACAGTGTGTGTAGTCTATTTGTGTCCGTGCCTGGACAGTGTATTTTTGTCAGTCTGGATCTCTCTGTGTGTGTGTGTGTGTGTGTGTGTGTGTGTGTGTGTGTGTGTGTGTGTGTGTGTGTGTGTGCGTGAGTGCGTGCGTGCGTGCGTGCGTGCGTGCGTGCGTGCGTGCGTGCGTGCGTGCGTGCGTGTGTGTGTTTGTGTATTTCAGCAGCTTTCCTTTGATTTCAGTGTGTGTATAGATGAACATACACCAACTGTGTGTTTGTTTTTAAGTGTGTGTGCTGATTTAATCTGTGTTCTGAAATACAGTATACAAATCTTTCTCTTATGTGTGTGTGTGTGTGTTCGATTCAATGTTATGAGGGTGGGTGTATGCATTCACAGTGTGTGTGTATATACGTATATGCGTTTGTGTGCTTTGTCTCGTTGTTTGTTTGTGCCGTGTTTGTGTGTGGGTGTGTGTATGTGTGTGTGTGTGTGTGTGTGTGTATATATGTGTGTGTGTGTATGTGTGTGTGTATGTGTGTGTGTGTGTATGTGTGTCCCAGTTAATCCGGCAGGCTCAGGGGAGAGTGACTGGAGCCATCAGAGGCTTTTCTCCTCATCCAGCCAATCCCACAACAAACAAACACACACACACACACACACACACACACACACACACACACACACACACACACACACACACACACACACACACACACACACACACACACACACACACACACACACACACACACACACACACACACACACACACACACACACACACACACACACACACACACACACACACACTCACACACACTCTCACACACACACACACACACACACACACACACACACACACACACACACACACACACACACAGGGTGTGGAAGGGATACTAGGCAAATACAATACTCCGAGAGATAAAGATAATTACTGAGTGAGAAAAAACAAACTTGATTAATGAATGATCTTATTTTGAAATGTGGGCTACCTTCACCTGATAGAGTTTAACAATGTAACCGATGAGAAAAAACACACAGCAGAGGCAAAGTGAGTGGGAGGGGGGAGACAGGGAGAGAAAGAGTAAGAGGGAGTGGAATGTAAAGAAGAAAGGAAGGATGAAAGAGGAAAAGGTGGATACATTCCAGACACTGTACTATAGAGCACAGAGAGAGGAGGTGACAGGAAGTGGACATATAAACACATGAATGAGAACAAGGAGAGGCGTTGAGGGGCTGAAATACCTTATGGTTATTGTATGTCTTTATCTTAACACCATATCACAAAAGCATATATGATATTTGTTTTTCTCCTCGTTTTCCTCTCTTCTCTTCTCTTGTTTTTTATTTTTCTCATCTTCTCTAAAAACAGAGACCTGTTTACGTGACGTGTCATAACTGCTGAGACGTTGTTGACACTCTCTTTTGTGTTTATTATAACTTAATATAACAGCTGGGCACCCGCCTGGCTCTTTCAGTTGTGTGGTTTGTTTACATTCACTTCTTCTTCTTTGGCACGTTAGAGCCTACTACTATTGCAATACTGCCCCGAGTGGCTGTTATTGTTAAATAATGTTTGTGTTCGTTCGGATGAATTTCTTTGAGCTACGACTTCTTTATCCTCTTCGTAATGCAGACTGAGCTCTGTGTAATTATTTATTATGTTTATGTTTAAGTTTACTCATGATAATGCTCTGGGATTTGGTGTCCAGGGCTGCTGGGCCTTCTTAAAGGTTGTCTTTTTCTTTTTGTGTTTGAATGTTTTGTATGTCTGTTTTACATTAATGGTTGAATCTAATAATCTTTACAATCATGAATCACATGTATGCGTAACAAGTGACAGGAACATTATTTGCTATTATTTCCAGACTGGATGAATTGAAGGCTATAAAAATCATTCATTTGAATATCAGGAGTCTATTGCCCAAAATTGATTTACTTCGGATATGGGTTGTTCTACATAAACCTAAAATCATCACACTCTCTGATACTTGGCTTAGTAGTAACATTTCCGATAGTGAACTACAAATCACAAATGATTTGCTTTACAGATCTGATAGATGCAGCAGGGGTGGAGGTGTGGCTATTTATGTCTCCTCTGACCTTGTGACTGAGCTAATTGCTACTTATATAGAGAAGTGCTTCTCAAACTTTTTTCAGTAATGTACCCCCTTTGAAACATTTTCTCAGCCCTGATCGACCCTGAACATTTTTGATCGAAAAAGCCTATACAAATAATTCCAATATAGTGATGTTCCCTCAATGTGTGATTTATTAACTCCTTCATGCATGCATTACAACAAACTAAGGATATTTTCATTTTATGCATGAAAACATTATTATGCAACGACATTTTTTTTAAACTGATTTTTCCAAGGAGTTTTTCAACTGAAGTAATATCTGTTTAACAAACCAAAGGCTTGATGATTGTCTTACTTTTAAACTTCAGGTCATTAATCTGCTTAAAAAGCTGAGGGTTATACTAGGTTTCTTTTTCAGAAACAAGTCCTGTTTCTCATTTGAGGCCAGGAAAAGTCTCTGTGACCTTTTTACCTGTGCTGGAGGACTATGGTGATCTGGTCTATATGAATGCACCTGCCTGTTGCCTGAACAAGTTAGATGCCGCCTATCACAGTGCACTGAGATTTGTCACACATTGTAAAGCACTTACACATCACTGTACCCTGTATGCAAAGGCAGGTTTGCCATCACTTACTGCACGGAGGCTCAGTCATTGGTACATCTTTATTTATAAAGCTTTGTTGGGTAAACTCCCGTATTATATCTGCTCTCTGATAACACAGAGAGTTGCAAGCAGCTATTGTCTGAGATCGCATGATGTAGTATTGTTAGATGTGCCAAGAGCAAGGACTGTCTTAGGTAAGACAGCTTTTATGTGCGCAGCTCCACTTGCTTGGAACAATCTACAGCTAAAATGAAACTGAGCAATTTCATTCCTCTGAATGTTTTTAAAGCTAGGCTAAATGAAATGCTCTTTGATACTATGGACACAAAACTGCGCAGGAGCACAGCGGAGGACCCGGAAGGGATCTCGGGCGGACGGTCCGGGGGCAAGGCAGAAGCCGAGAAGGGGGACTCGGGCGAACGGCCCAGGGGCAAGGCAGAGTCCATGGTGGGGGTCTCGGGCGGACGGCCCGGGGGCAAGGCAGAGTCCATGGTGGGGGTCTCGGGCGGACGGCCCGGGGGCAAGGCAGAGTCCATGGTGGGGGTCTCGGGTGGACGGCCCGGGGGCAAGGCAGAGCCCATGGTGGGGGTCTCGGGCGGACGGCCCGGGGGCAAGGCAGAGTCCATCGTGGGGGTCTCGGGTGGACGGCCCGGGGGCAAGGCAGAGTTCAAAAAGGGGCGAAGGCCACAGCGCGCGAACTCAGGAGGCCGGGCATGAGGGCGAAGGCAGCGGCTGGAAGAGTCAGGGGGCCGGGCCCGAGGGCGAGCAGGAGGACGTAGACGAGACCCTGGACGGAACCTGGGCTGGTGTCAGTGGGACCCACGACGGCGCAAGGGCTGGTGTCGATGGGACCCGAAACAGGACAGGACATAGGGTTGGCAGGACCCCTGGCAGAAGAGTCGTCGGCGGGACGCCCAACAGGACAGGACACAGGGTTGGCAGGACTCCCGGCAGAAGAGTAGTCGGCGGGACCCCCAACGGGACAGGACATAGGGTTGGCAGGACCCCCGGCAGAAGATTTGTCGGCGGGGCCTCCAACGGCACAGGACACAGGGTTGGCAGGACCCCCGGCAGAAGAGAAGTCGGCGGGACCCCCAACGGGACAGGACATAGGGTTGGCAGGACCCCCGGCAGAAGAGTAGTCGGCGGAACCCCCAACGAGACAGGACATGGAATTGGCAGGACCCCCAGCGGAACCTCCAATGGCACTTGAGTAGGGACTTGAGTAGGGACTAGAGAAGGGACTTGAGAAGGAACTTGAGAGGAGCCGAAACCATGGCTGCTGGGGCCGGTTCTGGAGCCGGAACCATGGCTGTTGGGCACGGAACCGAAGCCTGGACCCTGGCTGTGTGAGCCAGGTAATGGAGCACGGAAGCATGGCTGTGTGGACCGGTACTGGTGCACGGATCCATGACTTTGTGGGCCGGTTCTGGAGCCTGAACCATGGTTGCTGGGACCAGAACTGGGGCTGGAACCATGGCTGCTGGGGCCAGAACTGGGGCTGGAACCATGGCTGCTGGGGCCAGAACTGGGGCCGGAACCATGGCTGCTGGGGCCAGAACTGAGGTTGGAACCATGGCTGCTGGGGCCAGAACTGGGACCGGAACCATGGCTGTTGGGCATGGAACAGAAACCTGGGCCCTGGCTGTGTGAGCCAGGTAATGGAGCACGGAAGCATGGCCCGGTACTGGTGCACGGATCCATGACTTTGTGGGCCGGTTCTGGAGCCTGAACCATGGCTGCTGGGGCCAGAACTGGGGCTGGAACCATGGCTGCTGGGACCAGAACTGGGGATGGAACCATGGCTGCTGGGACCAGAACTGGGGCCGGAACCATGGCTGCTGGGGCCAGAACTGGGGCCGGAATCATGGCCGCTGGGGCCAGAACTGGGGCCGGAACCATGGCTGCTGGGGCCAGAACTGGGGCTGGAACCATGGCTGCTGGGGCCAGAACAGGAGCCCAAAGCATGGCTTCTGGGGCTCGGGCTGCTAGCCTGGACTTGCGACTTCTTCTCTTAGGAGCCTTTTGGAGGCTCCGTGGACCTCCAAAAGCCAGACGAGTACCCGAGAACGGCTCCTGGACAGGAGCAGGACATGGGGAAGAAGCAGGGGTTTTTCCAGACGGAACACACCGAGACGTATGGTGTCAGGCTGGGAACCGGGAGGCAGGTGGACAGCACGCCTGGGGCTAGCAGGCCGGGAATCACACACCGAGAGGAAGTCCAAAATCCAGCCAGGTAAGAACTTCACTACGCATGGTTTCTCAATAGCCATCTGGTGCGCCTCTGCCAGAGCAGCCTCTCTCTGCTGAACACCGGACGCTACCCTCCACCTATCAGAGCAGCAAGCCAAAGAAAAGGAAAAACTTAGTAATTCCTGCTCAAATGGATCTGCTGGGCCCATCCTTGGTTGGTTCATTCTGTTAGGGGTGAGCGAAGCAGGCAGGACCCAAATGCAGATTACACTGAAAATACCTTTATTTCAAGGTTAACACGGACAAACAGAACACTACCCCGTGAACACAGTCACAGACAAACAATGAACCAACAATGACAGACAGAAAAACCAGAACTTAAATACACACAAGACTAATCACACAAACAAGACACAGGTGAGGAGGGAGGAGAAAACACAGGGGCATCAGGTGAACACAATCGGGTAATCAGGTAGGAGGGGAAATAGACAGAAAGCGACAGGCAAGACAGGGGGTGAAGACTTTTCTAAATAAAATCGAGTGGCCCATGGTGGTGGTGGGGTTATGGTATGGGCAGGCGTATGTTATGGACGACGAACACAGGCCACTCGATTCACAACATTACCCTAACCCAAACCCTACCCCTCACACCAGATACTGACTGGTTTTCGGACCCCCCCAATAAAGCAAAAATGCACGTTTCAGAGTGGCCTTTTATTGTGGCCAGCCTAAGGCACACCTGTGCAATAATCATGCTGTCTAATCAGCATCTTGATATGCCACACCTGTGAGGTGGGATGGATTATCTCGGCAAAGGAGAAGTGCTCACTATCACAGATTTTTTCAGATATGTGAACAATATTTGAGAGAAATGGTTATTTTGTGTATATAGAAAATGGTTTAGATCTTTGCGGAAATGAAATAATCTTGCTTGGTGATTTCAACAAAAATTGGTTGGATCATCTGATAGAGAGAAAAAACTTTTCAGTAGTCTAAATGTTAAACGGGTAATTAATGAGCCAACTGGTATCACTCTTAGAACCCAATCTCTGCTTGACTGGATACTGGTGTCACATCCTGACAGAATCTTAAAAGCTGGTGTCATGTCGGATTGCTTCAGCGATCATTCAATTGTTTATTGCGTATGGAAAATCAAATTAATTAAACTACCTCCAAAACTAGTCAAAATCAGACAATATAAAAAATGTAATGTTGATGTATTTATTAATGATGTTGTTGCCCTTAATTGGGACAGATTTCAACTAATACCTTTTGTACAAGATGCTTGGGATTTTCTGCATAAAGAGCTCACTGATGTCATGAACAAACATGCACCTGTGAGAACGGTTAAGGTCAAAGGTCAACATCTCCCTTGGATCAATTCTGAACTCATCAGTCTCTTTAGGGAAAGGGATAAAGCTTGGTCGATATATCGTCATTCAAGAACTATAGCCGATTGGGAAGTATACAGGCATCTTCGAAATCTGAGTAAAACCAAAACCCGAAATGCTAAATCGAACTACTCTAAAGAATCTCTCACATCGGACTTTAAGAATCCCAAGCAATTTTGGACTAAAATTAAATCTATTTTGAATAAATCAGGTAAACATTATATTAATAAAATAAGAAATGCTGATACAATAATTCATGACCCATTATCCATTGCCCAAATATTTAATCAGCATTTCGCTAATGTATGTTCCACACTACTATCTGACTCCTATTTGACGACTGGTATTTCTAATAGTAACTCATACTGCAACAGTTATTTTTCTTTTAAGAAGATTCTACCACACGAAGTTCATAATGCTATCACAGAATTACAAGTGGATGGCAGTGCAGGACTCGATGGTATAGAAAACAGGTTCATAAAATTGGCGTCCCATATTCTCATGTACCCACTTGCTGATTTGTTCAACCTGTCTTTGTCCACCTGTGAGTTGCCGACTATTTGGAAATGTGCACGCATCATTCCACTGCATGAAGGTGGTGATTTACTTGATACAAATAATTATAGACCAATCTCTATAATCTGCTCTATTTCCAAAGTTTTGGAGAAAATAATTTATAATCAACTGTCACATTATCTCAATACTTATAATATTTTATCTCCGGTTCAATCTGGTTTCAGACCTAATCACTCCACAACAACTGCCCTACTTACATTTACAAATGACTTGTATTCTGCTGCAGATGATGGTGAACTCACAGGTGCCATTTTTATTGACTTGACAAAAGCCTTTGATTTCGTTGATCGATATCTGCTCTTGGATAAACTTCATTGCATTGGCCTTTCTAATAATACAGTGTTATGGTTTAACTCGTACCTTCACAGTAGAAAGCAATGTGTGGTTGTTAATGGAAAACAGTCTGATATGTTGATCCAACAAAAGGGTGTACCCCAAGGATCAACTCTGGGCCCACTTCTGTTCTCTATTTACATAAATGATTTATCTTCTTGTCTCATTAATTGTTGTACTCACCTTTATGCTGATGACACTGCCATATATACATCCAAATCTGATTTTTCACAAATTCAGATCTCTCTTCAATCGGATTTTAATATCTTACAGGACTGGCTATCACACAATAAACTACTGCTTAACAAAACAAAATCTTATACCATGGTCTTTGGTACCAGGCAGAAGCTCAAATCCAAACCTAATGTAGTAATAACATGTAAGGATGGCACTTCTCTGCATAAAGTTGATAGCTTTAAATATCTTGGTGTATGGCTAAACTCTGAACGTTCATTTAAACTACATATAAAGCATGTAATACAAAAAGTCAATTACGGAATCGGTGTTTTACACCGCTCTCGCAATTGTTTTACGCTCAGTGTCCGAAAGAGAATTGCTTCTCAACTTATTCTTCCGATTATGGACTATTGTGATGTTGTCTACCAAAATGCACATAAATCAGATCTTGCTCCACTCAACATAGCCTACACCAGACTATGCAGATTTGTTCTTGGTTGTCCTTTTCGTACACATCACTGCACAATGTATAACCAACTTAAATGGCCTTCTTTAAATGTAAGAAGACACATGCATTGGCTTCAGCTGATATTTAAATGCATTTATCTTAACTATCCCCCTTATTTAAAGCAATATTTCGTACCCTACTTGCCAAATCATCAAGTTAGACATTCTATTCAGATTTATTTCTCTGTCCCCTCTGCAAAAAAATTGATTGGCAGAAGAGCGTTCATTTTCAAAGGCCCAACAGACTGGAATACTTTACCTGCTGCTATTAGATCTCTTGCATCATTGGGTATGTTTAAACATGCATTGTTATCTCACTTTCAACTGGTCTGCACTTGTTATTAATGAAACTGATATTGATGAAACTGATTTGCTCGACTGTCTCTCAAATTGTACTGATTGTAAGCATTGCTTGAATTGTACTTAAAAGACTGCATGTGGTTTGTCTTGTGTGTCATGTTTTGCATTTTGTCTTTTTGTTTATGTATGTCTGTAAGTTGTTGCTATTGTCGGGACCCCCTTGAAAACGAGATGGTGCATCTCAAGGGGTTTATCCCAATGAATACAAATGTCTATATATAATGATATTAAGATGATTATATATTTTAGCTACTATTGGCCCATTGATAATAAGAATAACCTTTACTATGGCCTCCACGCTGCTCCTTGTTGCTTTGGGATTTTCATGTAACACCAGCACTGAAGCTGTGTTTTACATGAGCTCAAGTTTTCATCTTTTTTTCCTACTTTAATGCTCGGTAGCGAACAGGTGCAACAACGTTACATCGGCCCACAAACAGCAGTTTAAAAAAAGAAAAAGACAGAAATGTGCCCAAACACATGCAAATGAAGCAACATCTTCACTAACTTGACAACACATGCGCAGCTTGCATAAAAGCGCTGCATAAACAAACTGCTGCAAGAAGCTCAAAACAAAACGGAGACCAGGGGACACTAAAAAGTGACGCACACAGCTGGAGACCAAGGGACACTAAAGAGTGACGCACACAGCTGGAGACCAGGGGACATTTAAAAGTGATGCACACAGCTGGGAGACCAGGGGACACTAAAAAGTGACACACACAGCTGGGAGACCACCAGGAGACACTAAAAGCACACAGCTGGGAGACCACCATGGGGCACTAAAAAGTGACGCACACAGCATGGGACCCGAGCACTTGGTGACGTTCAGGATTATAAAGCTGGACAACTGTCTCTGTTGTTGGAAACTCACCTAAAGGGATTTATGGGTTTATTTGAACAATGTGATCACATGACTCCTTCTGATGTTACTGCAGATCTGCTGTAAGCTAGCTAGCTAACGTAGCTAACCTAATTTCAGATATACTGACAAACAATTACAGTTATGAGACGGTGTTACAAACTCACTAGGGATGAGGAATGCAACACACACCAGTATGTAATTGGTAATAATTATAAGTTGTTTTATTACAGAACAGGGTGTAACAAAATGGAAGGCGTGCAGCCTGAACAAACAAAAAGGCCAAAAGGGCACAAGTTGACAAATAACCTAACAAAAGGAGGACTCTAAAAAAGGAGTCTAATGGCATACAGAAGAAATAAATACTAATATAGGGAACAAAACAAAACCTCACTTTAAAAGTGGTACAACTAAATAAAGGAAGGCTGTAAGAAAACACAGCTAGGACAACCGTCAAACAATACTAAACTAATCTAAGCACATCTAATCACAACAATACTGCTAATCACAATAACACGGTCCACACAAGTTAACCCCCAGAACGAAGAGCAAATAGCGAGAGGCGTCTGTTCACTCAACAGAGCCTCCAGAGTGATGATTGCCCCCAGCTTTGTAGTCCTCTCCAGCAGGTGTGCGCTGGGCTTGCACAGGGATTGGAGAACGTCGGGCCCGGCGTGCTCCAATCAGTGTCCTCGGAAGTGGACCAGGAGATGACAGCCAATGATGTTGGGGCAACCACAGCTCATTTACATAATCACACACACAGCTGCAGACAATCCCAAACAGGTTACCGAGCAGGCAGAAACAGCAGCCGTAACAGACGGACTAACTCTGCAACAGAGACAGTTGATCAACTTTATAATCCTGAACGTCACCAAACTGTCCCAGCTGTGTGCGTCACTTTTTAGTGTCCCCTGGTCTCCCAGCTGTGTGCGTCACTTTTTAGCGTCCCCTGGTCTCCGTTGAGTTTTGAGCTTCTTGCAGCGTTTTGTATTTTCAACGTTTCCTTTATGCAGTGCTTTTAGTAAATGCTACATATGTTTTGTGAAGTTGATTAATGTTTTCTAAATGCTACACGTGAAGATGTTTCTTCATTTGCATGAGTTTTGACACATTTGTGGTTTTATATTTGCATAGTTTCTGAAGATACAGCGCGTTTCTCCTAATTGAAGTGTTTTAGGCCATTGTAGAATGTTTGAACCTGTCGGCCACCGTAGTTACTGTACTGTCCTGCAGATGTTTAACTATGAAAGTAAACCAAAAGGACGGGATATTCCACAATTTATTTATTGGACCTTTATTCAAGAGATATTTTTGGCCAAATAAATGAATAGGCCAAAAATGGCTGCACGGAGTAATTACACACGTTTACATGAGAACACAATTAATGTACAACATAAACAAATAACAGTAAAGCAAGACGTGGAGGATTACACTCGTCATGCAATGGAAGAAGTGCTGTGTTTGCAGCGACAGGAAATGAATACGTGGTCAGCTCAGAAAAGAGGGAGTCCTCTTCAGTGCGATAAAATATACACATAATACACTAAGGTCTTCTATTATAAAGCTTTCCATAGGGCCATGTTCTATCTGCAGGGCTGTAGTGGGGCTTTACAGAGCATCGAAATGGATTCTGGAGAAACCCTTGGTGCACACGTGGGCTGCAGCGGCCTGTCTCACAGAGCTTAAACAAAACAGGTTCTGTCCTGTCATGTCAAACCAGCAGAGGCGAGATTGAATTAAAACAGAAAAAGAGCACAAAGGGAATGTTTTTGCTGCCCAGATAGGGCTTTGCGTCTGGCAGCCAGAAAAACGACAGAAAGTGAGAATATGGGACGGAGATAGAGCGCCGAATAAAAGAGGAAAAGTGGAGCCTGTGTGCAAATGTGTGATAAAGTGAGGGCTGCGAGGGTACAGAGATATACAGAGGGAGACAGGGACAGAGACAAAGAGACTGTTGAAGGCAGGTTTCACCAAACGCACTCTGACTGTGTTGTGATGTGTGAGCAGAGATTAGCTCTAAGAAACAACCTCTGTTGACTCAATTGATTGAATGTCACTGTTCCCGACAGAGAATATGATATTTACTCTGCAAAAAGCAAATAACTGGCTACACACTCTGGAGCCGCTGTGTGTGTGTGTGTGTGTGTGTGTGTGTGTGTGTGTGTGTGTGTGTGTGTGTGTGTGTGTGTATGTGTGTGTGTGTGTGTGTGTGTGTGTGTGTGTGTGTGTGTGTGTGTGTGTGTGTGCACGGAACAAACAGAAACGTTGACTTTAATTAAATGTTTTACAAATGTAACATAACTCTATTAGGTTAGTTGAAAGCAATAATATTAAGTTGAACCTAATATTTGTTATTTAAACTTGATATTATCACTTTAAACCAACCTAATACAGTCATGTGACATTTGTTGACATAATACATTAAATTCAAGTCAATGTTTCAGTTTATTCAGTGTGGGTGAATCTGTATCTATTTGCAATACACACACACACACACACACACAGACACTGCAATCACAATTATTACTGCTTTACTAGCAAGGGTGTGCTCCGTGTGTTTGCATTTCCACGAATAATTTGCCGACACACACAGATAAACATTTGGTTGAGGCGTTATCTGCTTGTATGTCTGTCGGTCTGCGTGTGTGTGCATGCATGCATGCGTGTGTGGGTGTGTGTTGGTGAGTGTGTACACGCGGTAATGCGCTGCTGCTCGGTCGTTTAGCTTGTTGACACTTTGGGGTCAGAGCCATGCAGGGTGAATGGTGTTGGCTGACAGCGTGGAACCTCTTCATTATCCAGCCATAATGTTCTCATCGCCATCGGCCCCTCGCCCTCCCCTCCCCACGTCCCCTCGCTGCCGCCGACCCCACACACACCGCCACACCACCCTTCATCATTCTTCTTCTGCCCTTTCCCTATCCATCCCTCCCCTCCTCACCTGGCTATTTCTCCCCGCGCTGCTATTCATTCGCTGTCGATTCATCCTCCAGCTCGCTCTGTGTCTTCTTTACTCCCCCCCTCCCCCCTGTCCGTGTATCTGTTTCCTCTCCCCCTCTCTCCATCTCTCTGACCCCATTCCGCTGAAGCTATTACTTTCTCTCTGTTTTCATGCTTTCCCCTCTCATCATTTTTACCTTCATTTGTCTATTTGCTTTGATTTATTGGCTTTACTGCCGTGACTTTTTGACAGAAACTATACTACCAAAACAAAACGGCTTTGCAGAAATATCAGACAATATTTGATCCAAACACTATCAGGGTGATACATTACAGCGTGTGGTTGGAAAAATAGCACATAATGGCCAGCATTTATAATGTCTATTATGTTATGAACTGGTTAGAAGATGCTTCTCACAATGCCACAACATGAGAGTAATGAGAGTCACACACGTTATACTGATGACTGAACCACTCTGTAGGAGAGCTCAGGACTTCATTATGTGTTCAGGTCATTCATGCCATGTAGATGGAAGGGGTCTTCACACAGAGCAGAGACCCACCTGGGTCTAAATGACACTCAGGATCAGGTCATGTGGAATCTAAGTGTATGGATCAGATAATGTTGCATGTCAAAATCTGGAGAAAATAAGATAAATTAAGGAATTAAATAGTAAATTGGTTAGAAAATGATTATCTTCTCTCTATCAATCATGTGGCTACAGCACGTTCTATTGTTGGTGTAACGTGCAAACAGGATTTTAATTACTTCTGTAAATACTGTACATCTGCAGCCTGGACCCTAATTTACACAATTCAGTATCAATGTACGTAAGGATTTGAGTTTTATTGCATTACTAGCAAATGTTTTTAAAGAGGACATATCATGCTAATTGTCAGGTTCATATCAGTATGCAGTGTCTCTACTGGGACATGTCTCCATGCTTTAATGTTCAAAAAGCTCTTTATTTGTCTCATACTTCCTGTGCTGCAGCAACTCTGTTCACCCTCTCTATGGGTACTCCCATGTATCCTATTCATGCAAGCATTCCTTCACTGAGACTTTCCTAGACGTATCCGGCCCCGGGGCGGGCCTACCTGAATGCCCGCGCATCTCACCGCATAAAAGGCGGCCTCGCTCCTGACTGCCATCCTTTACTTCTCTTCAGCAAGCAGCATAGGACAGACAGTGCCTCCACAGGTAGAGGGCTCACCTGTGCTTATATAACAAGGGTTACCATACGTAACCCAACGTTATATCTCTCACAGGCTCCGCCCTCTACTGGACTCTATGGGCGCAGCCTCCTGACCCCCCGCAAGAACCACGACATTAGCGGCTGAGCAAAAACTGACCTGTCGCCAAATCCCTCATGGCAGGACGAGAAGGCTGCTGCATACACCTTCACTGTGGAATGAGCAAGCCCTCTGTCCACCAATAACTGTAAGTACGACAAAATAGATCCCAACTGACAAGATAGGGGCTCTATTTTCCCCTCCTCACACCATCGCTGGAATCCACGCCACTTCGGCCTGTAACAGGCTGTGGTGGATCCCACTCTAGCTGCCTGGATAGACTGGATAACACTGTCAGACAATCCTCCCTGTCTCAGCCTGTCCCTCTCAGGAGCCAAGTCTGGAGAGGGTGGCCCAGAGTGGGTAACGCCCCGATTGCACCTGCCTCCTGGGAGATCGCCCCGCAAACTTGGGGGAGCGCCCAGGGCTGGCCCACCTTCATCTGTGTCATCTCTGAGTACCACGGCGCCCCGACGCGATCCGGCGCTACCAGGAGGACTGACATCCCGTCCACACAGTGGCGTGCGTTGAAAGCTTGACCATTCACTTTGAATGGGGTGACGTCACTTTTCGCCAAACTGCATTGTGGGAAGCGGAGCTTTGCTGGCGTGGCTCGCTGCAAAAGTTGAGCAATGTTCAACTTTTGAAGCCTCGGCAGAAGCGTCAGCCAATCGATTCATATGCCAGTACAAGCTCTAGCCAATCAAACCGCTGCTTGTGTGTCAGGGGCGGGAGATTCATGTGATTGGTTGTTGGTCGAGTTTCAGACACGCCCGCCCGCAAGCTTCAACGTACGCCGCTGTGTGGACGGGCCGTAACAAATGTTCTCGCCTCACTCTCCCAGGAGAGGGAGAATGAGACGCAATGGTGGAAAGGCGTAAAGCAGCTTCTTTGGCCATGGCTCGTGTGTAAACGCGTCCACCCCCAAAGGCGGGTCGTCGCTCAGGGCCATGGAGAACCACAGTGTGCAGTGGGTGTGGCGCCGGCTGGCGAACAGATCCACCTCTGCTGTCCCGAACCGGGCCCAGATCCGCTTCACCACCTCTGGGTGAAGCGCCCACTTGCCTGGCAGGGGTCCGCCCTCGACATGAGGTCGGCCCCCCTGTTCTCCAGACCCGAAAATGGAGGGCTCTCAGAGATAACACCACCTCTGCAGCCCATAACCACAGTTTCTCCGCTGTGGTTAACAAAGCGGCAGAGCGGACTCCGCCCTGTTTGTTGATATATGCCACTGTGGTGCATTACATGTTTTCCCTGAATTAAGGGCATGCAATGCTGGAGGACTAACACTACCGCCCGTAGCTCTAGGAGGTTGCTGTGCCGTCTCTGTTAGAGACCATCGCCCACCTATAGCTTTCCCCAGGTAGGTTCCCTCCCATCCCGTTCCGGATGCATCCGTGAACACTGAGATGTAGGAGGTCGCCCGCCCCAGTGGGGACCCCCTCTGGAGGTGATCCGGGGACCCCAGAACCGGAGGTTGCCCCCCACCGAGGGGGGGATGGTCACCAGCCACCGTTTGTGTCTCTTGAGATCTAAACACAGGCTGGAGAACCACCTCTGCAGGCGGCGCATATGCAGTAACCCAAGCGGGACCACAACGTGAGCCGCCGCCATGAGACCCAAGGTCTGCATGACAGTCAAAGCTGTCACTGTTGCACCCTGTCGTAGTGTAGAGTGTTACATAGTGATGTCACTATGTTCCAGAAGTAAACAAAGGAGTCCAATGGAGGCGTTTCAGGCAGGGGGGGGGCCTCATGAGACGAGATGCACCTTTAGCGGAGGAGAAAAGAGGGCGATAGCACCTGGCCATACTGAAAAGGCTATTTGTGTGTATTAAAAAAAGTTTGTGTTGAATTAGTTCCACATAATATTTGATTTTGTTTCCAGGTTAGCTGCAGTGGACCTCTGCCCGGGGACCCAGGAGGGAGAAGGGACAACCTTCAGTTTACTGAAATGAACTAATTACTGTTCATTAACGTGACTCCTATAGGCTAGGCTGTAAGCTAAAGAGATATTGGTCTGTCACCTAGTTTGAACTTTAGGTCTCTACATTTTGATTTAGAACAAATGGCCGAAGACACAGAGGCTTTCTGTGTCTTTGGACAGCCACAGACTCATCCCTCCACAACAACGCACCAAGCGCCTCGGACAGTCCTTTGTGCCTGTAGCCATCAGGCTGCACAACAAGGGGTTAAATATGAAAAAGAAATCAAATTAAATCACTGGTCATAAATATACACTGTTTCCACAACCCATGTTAACTTGTCACTTTAACTTATTCCGCACTTTATAACTTAGATGATGACCAAATATGTATATATGCTGACAGTTATTGTACTCTTATTTGTATTCATCTCCTATTTTCATAGTCTTTTATTATCATTATTATTTTTTTCTTGATTTTATTTTATTTATTATTTATTTTAGATTGTATTGATCTGAGTGAATCTTTGCTGTACTGTTGTTTTCAGGCTGACCCTGTTGCTGCTTTGTACAACTGGATTTCCCTCGGGGATTAATAAAGGTTCATCTTATCTTAAGTCCTCTTGGTGTAGCAGAGAACAGCCAACATAAACCTGGAAGAATCACTTTGCACTTGTAGAAGTGTGTTTAACTTTTTTACTGATAAAGTAGAAACACTTTTTGATTTATACAGACTTGAATCTGATGCCTTGAAGCTGATTGTTAACGCTTGTAGCAGGAGCGTTTGTTGTGCATCTGATATACATGTAGTTTTAATGTTAGGATGTGTGACATGTTCATGCTGTGTTTCAGAGAGCGACTCATGCATAGAGGTGTAAACTGAGACACACAATGCTCCTGCAGCTTTACAGGCATGCAAACATACAACATACAAGACATGTTTAATACAATGGGGAAATAATGTTCATTTGTTATTGTTGTCTCGATTTAAATGTATAGTTTAGCAAATAGAAAAATACAAAAAAATCAATTGACTCACATTACCTTAAAATACTAAGCAATTCATTATTATAAATGATTTAAAATCAACTTGGCATTTGGGGAACTGAACTCAAGTATTGCGTCACTGTTATGGCCTTTAGCTTTGCATGTAAAGTACAACCTCATCAGATTGTTGTATTCACTCTATGTATACGGTTAGGGTTAGTCACAAGGGGACCCAGGAGGGTTAGGGTTAGGGTTAGGGTTAGTCACAAGGGGACCCAGGAGGGAGTTCTGGCCTCAAAAGGAAATATTTTAAACCATCACAGATGCATATTTGCCATAGTTCTTAAAAACTAAAGCGTATCAACATATACTTGTCTGCTTTGACTGCCTTTAAACTCTACATACTGCATTCAGACGGAACACACCTTTAAAGTCTTACAGTCGCAATAGTTTTGCAAAGAAAACATTTTCCGAAGTTTAAACTGACCTTATAATACTCATAAGAAGTACATCATGACTAGACAAACAATTTAAGAACCGGAATCATAGTATTTTATTGACTTGCTAACATTATATTCTGTACAAATGTGTTTTTTTAAAGTCTTTGAGGTTCCACATGTACGAGTCATGTTCCGTGTGTCCTGAGAATGTTCATGTCTTTGGTCTCTCTTTCTCGTCTTCATCTCCCCCCCCCGGCCCTGTGCTTTGATGTGGCCCTCCTCTCCCCTCACATTCACCTGTCTGTTCTCCTTTCAGCCCCACTCTCTGAGCCCTCCTTTCTCTCTCCTCTCTGCTTCTCATTCCTCTTTTGACTGCCAGCTTGCCTCACTCTCTGCTGCTTCTTTCTTCGACCCTCCACTCTTCTCCCAGTCACTCAATACTTTCAATTTACTCTCCTCCTCTCTAATCTGCCACTCCATTCATCCCGTGCTCCCCTTCATTATCTCCTCCTATCGTCCTCCGCCTTCTGTCCTCCTCTCGCTGCCGGCTCGTCTGAAGGATGGATTCAAGGGTCCTCTTTCTCCCTCCACTCGATACTTCATACACTGAGGCTCCCACTGCTCTGTGTGCCATGTCGACATGTGACTTTTTGTGCAGTTCTATGCTTATTTGTCCGGTACAGGACTCAACCTTTGTGTGTGCATTCATATCAGTGTGTAAAAGACATGCTTACAGTTTTTCTCGATTGCTAACACACTAAAATTATACATGAAGCACAATTATTTTAACCGACATTATTTTAACCGACACTCAAAGAGCAAAACATCGGCTCAAATCTCCAAAACTCTAAACACGTTTTCAGCTTTTCACACAATTTGCAAATCAACATGGCACTTTGTGCAAACCACTGCACACGTTTCTCCACGTAAGACACAGGAATCTGACATAAAGTCACGTGTTAGCAGGTTTAAAACACTGATATTCAAAATGCCTCACACATGGACCAATGATCAAGAAACACGTTCCACCTGACCAAACACCTGAGAGCATACTTGTTGGCTCATCAATCAGGATGTTAGCACTATAAAAAGACCACAGGTGAGTACTTTCTTACAGCAACAATGGAAGCCAACATGAGAGCAAGAGCAAGAGCAAGAGCAAGAGCTGGGCTGAGAGTGAGAGGAGGAGGAAGAGGTGGGGTGAGAGTGAGAGGAGGAAGAAGACGTGGACAAAGAAGAATACTCTCTAATGAAATGAAATGTTATCAACCATGGTTTGACGATGAGAGAGGCTGGACAGAGGGTTCAGCCTAATCTAAGCCGATGTACTGTTGCCCAGTGGCGGCGCCAGAGATTTCCTCTAGGGGGTGCTGTGGGGTAGCTTGACGTTTCATCGAGGGTGCTCAAACATTTAGGGTTTCCCATTAATGCACCAGCGCTACAGTTGAATTCTCTACTGCTACACTCCCCACACACACACACAGTGTACCCGCGACTGTTACAATGAAGGCTCGATAATCAGCTCACGGCATATAAGTGTAAGCAGGGGTAAAGTGCTGTTTTTATAAGTGGGGAGTGGACCTCACCTCCTCGGGTCCTCACCTCCTCTAGTGGGGTCCGGGGACAAGCTCCCCCGGGAAGATTTTTTTTAAATATTGAAGTTAAAAGCATCAATCTGGTGCACTTTGAGAGCAACATGAAGAGATCTATGGATACATCTCTCAACACCCATGTGAAACAGAACTGTAAACAGATTTACTATTTCTTTATGGATATTTTACAAATCATTCCCCTTTTAAAACAAACCGTTTGAGACCCACTGAGATAACTAGACTAAAGTGAACTATCTAAACCATGGGCATAGGAAGCATCCTGAATGTGGGGGGGACATTTTTAACGGGGGGTGTGGGGGTCGCCTTTCCTGTATTCTGGTGCATTTTAACAGGTGGTTTGATACTTTTCTGTGGCTATACTAGCATGAGGAAAATGATGGGTGCATTTTGTAATTTCATCCAGTAGTAAAGAAAGGAAACATATTTGATTATTTATTCAGAGCCGTCTTTGAATTAATAAAAAGCAGTTTAAATCATGGACATCATGGTGTTTACATGAGCACAGAGAGATCGGGTTATTCATGTTCCCTGTTTACATGATAAATACTAGTAACATTTTCGATGCCTTTTCTCATCTAAACCATTCGGTATTTGTATCTCTCTATCATGACATAAAGACGAAACTCCTCTCCAGAAGTGAAACGCCGCCATCACTGTTAACTGCTATCAGCTGGTATGTCCATGTTGTCTGGGGGAGAAAACATATCAAACCAACAGATCGTCAGCTTTGATTTTCGCTGTATTAACCATGTCCTGAACACTTGGTGTGTGTGCCTTACCTCCGCTACCGGCATCGCTTCATACAACAGATCTGAGCTGTCCAACTATGGCAACACTCCTTGAACATGCGCGCGCTATGGGAGAATCTGCCTTGGTTCAAAGTAGCAGTGAAAACATGGTACGGAGTTTCATTGATTTGGGCATTCTCTCAATAAGCAAGTGGAATGGATTTGATAGTGAAGCTCTGACACAGCGCTCTACAAAGTGCAGCGAGTGGATAGACCGATTCACGGACTTTCCACATGGTAAAAGTGGGGGGGTCTAAACTAATCATTTCAAAAAGTGGGGGGGACTTGTCCCACCCTCATATAATGGCTGCGACGCCCATGATCTAAACACTGAGAGAGTCCTTTAATTCACCTGAGGTTATGAGACTCTCACGGCCCGTCCACACAGCAGCTTTGAAAAAATCTTGAAAATCTTGGAGCTGGGCGTGTCTGAAAGCTTGGGGATTTTTTGCGAGCAACGCGACCAACAACCAATCACATGAATCTCCCACCCCCGACATACAAAGCAATAGCAATGTTAAAATGAAGTAAACTGGATATAAAATCCCCAAACAGGCGAAAATCTACCAGTTTCACCCACTGTCTCTGCCACCTTCCTCCATGCCTGGTTCCTCCGGTTTGTATCCCGGTAAATAGTTACTGGTCGTAAAGAACCGGGTGATTTGCTACCGTAATTTCTCGTTTGGCATATGAGGAAATGAACTGCGGTCTGGCTCTCCCAGTTTACACGGTTTGATTGGCTAGCGCTTGTACTGTCAGATTTGCATAAACGGGATTTGATTGGCTGACGCTTCCACCTCAGCTTAAAAAGTTGAACATTGCTCAACTTTTGAAATCGTGAAAATCCTGGAAATCCTGGAAATCTTCGCTTCGGTCCCCCACAATGCAGTTCGGCGAAAAGCGAGGCAAAGTGACGTCACCCCATTCAAAGTGAATGGGCAGAGAAGCGTTGGAAGATTTTAACGCTGCTGTGTGGACGGGCCGCGTCTATCGTTTTTCCAACCCAGTTTAGATTTAACCACGCCCACTTCCGCATTACGCAAGGATCGACGTAGCTCTACGCGATAGCGTCATAGACGCGGCACACCCGCAAAATCTGAATCTGACAAGCGCAATACCGTCCTTTTAAACGCCGCATAATATACAATATACAATATAATAGTGCTTCTTTGTCAATATGACTGACGACCACACTTATGCAGTGCTGAGGTTAATTCATCATTTAATATGAATTCCTGATGGATATAAGAGGGATACATTAGCAAACATCTGTATATATAGCCTATGTTTAGTTTTTTTGTTTGTCATGTAACATATTAACGTTTTGACCTTCTGTTTAGGATGTAAAGGTATCTATTTAATATTTTATTTAAAGATAGACATTTATAATATGTTATAAATGTCTATTTTGTTATATAATACAACATATAACATTTGACATTAATAACAGGAATGATTATTACCCTTATTCAGAGTGCCTAATAAATGTATATTTTTTTTACAGTGCAGATTTTGGCTTTTTTGGGACCATCGCACATGTGTGTAAGTAACAAGTATGCTGTATAATCTGCAACAACTGTCAGGTGGTGTTATTGATTATCTTTGCAAAAGAGCCCCCACCAATATTGATTTTGAAAAATATATTTTAATTGAAATGAAGCAAAAACAAAAGGGTAGAATTTATCATACCATATTATGTTATTATTGCAACTGTTTTTATTATATTGTGTGTTTTGTTTTTTTGTATATTGTATATTGTGTTGTTTTATATATATATATATATATATATATATATTAGGGGTGTAACGGTTCACAAACATTTCGGTTCGGTACGTACCTCGGTTTTTAAGTCACGGTTCGGTTCGGTACGTTTCGGTACAGCAGAAAAAATTATCACAAAACATAACA
>CM053244.1:10261340-10398840 GCA_028583405.1 Pogonophryne albipinna
CATGTGTCAATACATGTTCTTTAAGCAAAAAATGAAGTCTCTCCTGATTGAAATGCGGCTAACAAAAATAACTCATCACTTGCAGCCTCACCCCCTCTCTCTGTTCATTCCAATACAAGTGAGAACAGGTGGAATGCCAGGTCATTATGAACGTTCTTCTGAAAGTATGGCCTGGTCCTTAAAAGGTCTGTCAGTTATCAGTGATAATCAGTGATTATCACTATCACTATTATCTATCACTATTATCACTATTATCAGTGATTATCAGTTTCCAGACAAATATTTAACCATCGACAGAAGAATCTTTATGTAGTGCCTCTAATACAATAGGATCCATGCAGTGTGGAACACAGGTCTGGGTTAGTGTGATAAGTATGCTGGATTTGTATTGAGTGTATTATAGTTGATGTTAGTTGTTGGCAATTAATATAGTCCATATTTTGCTGATAGCGTTGGGTCCATCCTTCTCTTTTTCATCCCAAAGATGAGCGCTGCTTCTGAAGACCTCTTATCTAATAATACTCTAAGTTATCTAAATGTAGTGTGCGTCCTTGCTCCCAGGAACAATCCCACTCGAGTCGCACACCTTAAGGTACGTAAAACCTGGAGCATTCACATTTAACGGGGCTTTGACTTTATTGAGGCTGTAACATTTTCATGGGAGCTTTTCACTAATGATGCGTTCACTGTAGTGTTACTCTAAACACATGCAGAGACTCACTTCTTAACTCATGAAGCAGCACATCCTGAAAGGACACTATAGAATATATGAAACAAAGGTTGATGAAGCACTTTCTATAATCACATTAATTGGATGCTATTTCCAGTTAACTTGTAATGTTCTTCTCATCTTATCATGATAAATGTACTTATTCATTATTCCAAACTCTTCATAGCTGTATCACCACCTAGATTGTCCACATCACGTAGACCACTCCCAAAGGTTATAAAAACTCTGCCCACCTGTCCCTCCAAAACACCGGCAGGCACAACAAAGAAACAATGGAGTTGAACAAAGGACTTTTAACCCATACACTGTTATCCAATTTGATTTAAAGTTCAGATTTGTTTTTGCTTATTGTTGTTAGAAAGAGTATTCCTATGTTGTAAGGAGAGGAGTTGTAATTACATGCAGTAAACCACAGATTTTGAAAGTTGAACAGGAGACTATAATGATTCCTGTGAAAGGCTGTCTCCTCCAAAACCAAGCAGAATTCCAGTTAGTGTGTAGAGGTGTGTGTTCGTCTCATTTAATATAGGTAACACTGGACGATGTATCTGGTCAACTCTGCGCTGGAATAACTGTAGGTAGTTGGGGTCAAACTTGGTGATGTTGACCCCGTGTTTCTTTTCAATGCCTCCTCTGCTTGAATCTTCGGTGGGCGGGGCAAGCACTTCACTTGAGTGTTGCACAGTAACTCGTTTATTCTTGTTTATATGTATCCATCGAGTACTTTTGGCCTTAAAGTATTACAGAACATGTTCAAGTGAGGTGGGAGAAGTACCAGAGTGTAGGAATACTCTTGGTACAGTAAAAGTCCTGCATTAATAATGATACTCAAGTAAAAGATAAAAAGTATTCTCATCAAAAATATAGTTAAAGTAACGACAGTAAAAGTGTTCGTTGTGCAGATTGGTCCATTTCAGAATAATAGATATGATATGTTTTATAATGATTGATCATGAAAGTGTTCTCAAAGCTGGTAAAGGTGCAGCTAGTTTGAATGACTTTGTAGACTGCAGGGTAGCTTGTGGATTTACTCCAGGTGGAACTAAAGTCTGATTTAACACTTGATTATATTTCACATCATTCATCCAGATCTGTAAAGTAACTAAAGGTATTACATACATGTAGTGGAGGAAAGTACACCATGTACCTCTGAACTGTAGTGGAGTAGAAGTAACTTGATATTGTACTTAAGTACAGTAACGTGTAAATGTACTTATTTCCTTCACACCACTGTTGGTGTGTGAGCAGCTCCACACGCCCCTCTTCATCAACGTTAATACATGTTAACCTGACTTGGTTTCTGTCCAGGCTCAGCTGACTCTATCTACCATCAGCCAATCACATCGTTCTATTACTCAGCTGTCTGTTCAATCTTGATCCCCTTAACTATTTGTCTGAAGAGAATGGAACACCTTCCTGTGGTGAGAGGCCGAGTAGCTCTTTAATTATTGCGTTTAATAAGTGTAATTGCTATTATTTCCAAAGCAATATATTCTTAAAAGTATCCCTATTCTGCTTTTGTTCTATAGGTCTTTGTGCATGTAAATGGTCTGCAAAGGCTAACATCCTTTCCTTTCTGTACCTTCCTTCGTTTACTTCAGTAACATAGTGACATCACGTAACACTTGCGCTTCTATTGGCTCCAACACATTGTACGTCGTGATAGGCTAAGGGGCGGGACATCTCTAGGCAGGTCGACCAACCACACAGAGCCGGAAATACTAATATACACCTGAAAATGAGCAGAACAGAGCCCTTTAAATCACATACAAACACGGTTCCATGGTATATTTCCTGCTGGGATAACGTTGTGCTTTGTGCAGCTTCACAGTTACGGCCGTCCACACAGCAGCGTGCGTTGTCGCTTGCCGGCGGGCGTGTCTGAAACTCGACCAACAACCAATCACATGAATCTCCCGCCCCTGACACACAAGCAGCGGTTTGATTGGCTAGAGCTTGTACTGGCATATGATTCGATTGGCTGACGCTTCTGCCGAGGCTTCAAAAGTTGAACATTGCTCAACTTTTGCAGCGAGCAACGCCAGCAAAGCTCCGCGTCGCTTCCCACAATGCAGTTCGGGGAAAAGTGACGTCACCCCATTCAAAGTGAATGGTGAAGCTTTCAACGCACGCCGCTGTGTGGGCGGGCCGTTACAGGTCAAGCTGAGCTATGTTTGCTTTCTGTCGGTTAGAGGTGAGCATCCTTGACAAAAGAAGAGGAGACATGATGAAATATTTCTAAAGAAAGCAGCCCGTGTGAAGCTGTAAGATGGATGTAGGCGTGCACACTCAAAGCAGAACACAGACGCTCCGGAACATGCTCTGATCCTGATGGAGGAACACGTAACTGACGATAGATTTTAGTGTGAGATGTGATGTTCTGAAAATCCAGCTACAATGTTTATTCTCTTTTCTTTTGGTGACACCAGAGCTGGGGTTCTTCAGTAACATGAATTGACGCGAGTCTGAGTTATGGAGCAAATAAGGAATTGAGACTTGACTAACAAATATAAAATACTTTCTGATTTGTCTTCTATTCATGACCTGAGACTGGCTAAAAATTGAGACAGAAGGCTTGTAACGATTGGAAGTTTTTATTTTTGTTCGCACGCTGCCTTTATTATTTATCATTTCAAAGGATTCTTCATCTAACAAGCGAGTAACCTTTCTCCATTCATCGACTGAACATCCGCTCGGCGTGGTGCAGTTTTTAGTCACACAGCAAAGAAAGCATAGTCAAATGCAGCCCCTTTCTTTTGAACTAAAGACGGTGACACTGGAGGCAACCTCATGTCAATCAAGTCATACTAATAATAGCATTAATGAATATTCTGTAGCAAATATAATCCTCTTTGTATGATTTTGATTTCTGAATGTGTTCTAAAAGCCATTTTAATTATTTGTTTAGATAATGCAGGGCCAGTTATTATCAACCTGCATTTATGATTGAATGAATTATAATTATATATAATAACCAGGCATGCTTTAACCAGAACCCAAATATTTAGATATAAAGTGATTTAGGTTGTTTTGGATGTGAGTGTAATGATAACATCATAATAATATACTAATCATTGAGATGTACTCGGTGCATTAGCAGTGCTATGGAGGGATGACAGCTCATCATCAGGGGTCTCTGCTGGGTGTGGGTCTCTGTTTTTAATGTACTGTGGGATCTAATTGTGGTCCAAAGGGGCCGTTGTGGTGAGACTGAATGCATTAATGCTGTCCTGATATAGATCTGTGATTACATCAATCTCACTGTATCCCAACACAGAGCAGTGGGTATACATCTCCTCACATTAACCACGTATAATCCCTGGGCTTTGAACTGTTTCTACTCCTTTTCATTGCAGAGGTACATCAGTATGATAAAGACCACAAATGACAACATAGAGCCAGGGGACTGAAAACGAAGCAGTTACTCCATGAAGATGTTCTTCTGAATAATATCGGTTGCTTTATGGTGGTAAAGAGATGTAACAAAAACACACTTTTTAAAGTTTGCAATTCGTCTTCTGCTGATTGTGGTTTTACCTTTTTTTGTCTGTATTTGTGATTACATTACATTACATTGCATTTAGCTGACGCTTTTATCCAAAGCGACTTACAATAAGTACATTCGACCAGGAAGACACAACCTTGAAGAAAACAGAATCATATAAGTACATCAGGTTTCATCGAGCCAAACATTTCAAGTGCTACTCAACTGGCTATAGATAAGCCAGTCCTTTATTAGTATATAAGTGCTCTGTTAGCAGTTCTTTGTTAGTAATTCTATCGCTCGAGGTGGAGTCGAAAGAGATGAGTTTTCAGTCTGCGCCGGAAGATGTGCAGGCTTTCTGCTGTCCTGATGTCAATGGGGAGCTCATTCCACCATTTTGGAGCCAGGATAGCAAACCCACGTGTTTTTGCTGATGGGAACTTGGGTCCCCCTCGCATCGAGGGTGCAGCGAGTCGTTTGGCTGATGCAGAGCGTAGTGCACGCGCTGGGGTGTACAGTTTAACCATGTCCTGGATGTAGGAAGGGCCAGATCCATTCGCAGCATGGTACGCAAGTACCATTGTCTTGAAGTGGATTCTAGCAGTTACCGGAAGCCAGTGAAGGGAGCGGAGGAGCGGAGTGGTGTGGGAAAATGTTGGAAGGTTGAAGACCAGACGAGCAGCTGCATTCTGGATGAGCTGCAGAGGTCGGATGGCACATGCAGGTAGACCAGCCAGGAGGGAGTTGCAGTAGTCTAGGCGTGAGGTGACGAGAGCCTGGACCAGAACCTGCGTGGCTTTCTGGGTCAGCTGGGGACGAATCTTCCTGATGTTGTAAAGCGTGTATCTGCAGCAACGGGTTGTAGCAGCGATGTTTGCAGCGAAGGACAGGTTGTTATCTAGGATCACACTCAGATTCCTTGCAGTCTGAGTCGGGGAAACAACAGAGGTGCCGATGTTGATTGTCAGGTCAAGAGTGGGACAATCTTTTCCCGGAAGGAAAAGCAGTTCAGTCTTGTCAAGGTTGAGCTTGAGGTGATGAGCAGACATCCACTGAGAGATGTCAGCTAGACAAGCAGAGATGCGTGCGACGACCTGGGTCTCTGAGCGGGGGAAGGACAGAATTAATTGGGTGTCGTCAGCGTAGCAGTGGTATGAAAAACCATGCGGGCTAATGACTGATCCGAGCGAGTTTGTGTACAGGGAGAAGAGGAGGGGACCAAGAACAGAGCCCTGAGGGACCCCTGTAGTTAATTGACAAGGGTCGGACTCGGACCCTCTCCAAGTTACCCTGTAGGTACGGTCTTTGAGGTATGAGGTGAGGAGGGAAAGTGCAGAGCCTGAAACTCCAAGTTCTTGGAGAGTGCGAAGGAGGATCTGATGGTTCACCGTGTCGAATGCAGCAGACAGGTCCAACAGGATGATGACAGAGGAGAGGGATGCTGCTTTGGCAGTGTGCAGTTCCTCAGAGACAGCAATGAGAGCAGTTTCTGTGGAGTGACCTGCCTTGAAACCAGACTGGTGCGGATCCAGAAGGTTGTTCTGATGGAGATAACAGGAGAGTTGTTTAAAGACAGCGCGTTCAAGTGTTTTAGACAGGAACGGGAGTAGAAAGACAGGCCTGTAGTTTATAACATCAGACGGGTTGAGAGTGGGTTTCTTTAGGAGAGGGTTTACTCTTGCCTCCTTAAGACTATTTGGAAAGTGACCAGAAGTTAGAGAAGTGTTGATGAAATGGGTGAGGAACGGTAGAATATCAGGAGCGATAGTCTGAAGGAGGTTTGAAGGGATAGGGTCCAGAGGACAGGTGGTAGGGCGGGCAGAGGTAATGAGGGTAAGAACCTCACTTGGAGAGAGAGGGGAAAAGGAGGTTAGTGTGTGGGTGGATGGAGGGTCTGGTGACCCAGCGGTGAGTAAAGGTGAGTCAGAAAAAGAAGAGCGAATATCATCAACCTTTTTTTCAAAATGGTTAACAAAGTCGCTTGACAGAAGTGAGGAGGGGGGAGGGGCTTTGGGAGGGTCCAAGAGGGTGGAGAAGATGGAAAATAGTTTTTTGAGATTGGAATAGGAAGATTGGATCTTATCTTGAAAGAAAGTGCTTTTTGCCTGAGAGATCGAAGCAGAGAAAGAGGAGAGGAGAGCCTGATAGGATAGGAGGTCGTCACGGTGTTTGGATTTCCACCATTTCCGCTCTGCTGCCCTAAGGACGGTTCTATTAGCACGCAGTGTGTCATTTAGCCAGGGAGCAGGAGGGGACTGACGAGCCTGCCGAGATGTGAGAGGACAGAGAGAGTCCAGAGAGGATGAGAGAGTAGAGAGGAGAGTTTCTGCAGCAGAGTTTGGAGGCAGGAGTTGGAACGAGTCAGAGGAAGGGAGGGCTGAGAGCACCGATGAGGAAAAGGTAGAGGGGGAGAGGGAACGAAGGTTACGGCGGACAGGTGCAGGATGAGAAGAGATTAGTTCATTATGTTTGGAAAGAGGTAGAGAGAATGAAATGAAGAAGTGATCGGATGTGTGGAGCGGGTTTACAGAGAGGTTAGAAGTAGTGCAGTTCCTTGAGAATATGAGATCAAGGACATTGCCAGCTTTATGAGTTGGTGGGGATGGAGACAGTGAGAAAGCAAAGGCGGTTAACAGAGATGTTAGTTCGTCTATCTTCCCTGTCTGGAGGTTGAAGTCTCCGAGAAGTACAGCGGGAGGGCCAGTTTCAGGGATGTGTGAGAGGAGATTATCTAATTCCTCCAAGAAGTCCCCCAAGGCGCCTGGTGGACGGTAGAGAACAACAATGGTTAATTGTATAGGATGGGTTACTGTGACGGCATGGAATTCAAAGGTGGAAGGAGTGAAGTTAGGTAGCTTGAAGATGGAAAAGCTCCATTTGGGAGAGAGCAGGAGACCAGTGCCACCTCCTCTGCCAGTGGGTCTGGGTGTATGGGAGATGGGAGAAGGAATATGCTGTGGAGAGAGCTGCTGGGGTGGATGTGTTGGATGGAGTAATCCACGTCTCAGTGAGAGCAAGGAAATCCAGAGACTGCAGGGAAGCGTAGCCAGAGATGAAGTCAGCCTTAGGAACAGCTGACTGGCAGTTCCACAGGCCACCTGTAACTAGATGTTGGATCTCAGTGGAGCATGTGGGATAGACGAGAGCCGGCCGGTTATATCGATTACGAGATACACGGGGCCAGTGATAATTGCGAGAAGACACATGAACAGGAATGGAGAAAATACACATGATTATAGCATGAGGGGCTAGAAAACTAAATGAAATAAAACACCAGCGATACTTAGCTCAATCAAAGTAGGATTTGCCTCCTCTTTGCCACCCTCGTGACTCCAGCAGGACTCCAATGTCTTTGTCAGTCTTACTCCCGCAGGACTCCAATGTCTTTGTCAGTCTTACTCCCGCAGGACTCCAATGTCTTTGTCAGTCTTCGGCTTTCTGACGCTGAAGCTGACGCTCCAGGAAATAGCTACCTAAAAATGGACGCCTGATTGCTGAGTTCTCACAGCTGTGGGGCCACGCCCCTCTAATTAGTTACCTCTCTACAGCTGATGGGCGACAGCAGAGTGGCCCTGCCTATATTGTAAAGCAGGGTTGAGTGCCCCACTGAGACCTGTGTAACAGGTTCACTTGAGCAGATCTAGAGATTTAAAATCTCTCAAAAGCGCCGTTTTAGCTACAATACCTGCAGAACAATTATACAGAGTAGAATAAATGAAACAGAGAAGTCTAATTAAACAAGAATATAACTTACAGTGGTTGCTGCGTCAATAGGTCGTGTCGTCACCCGGTCTCGATGCACACTGTGATCCTGTTTAAAGGTCACCTATTATGCAAAATCCACTTCATCATGTATTTTATACACAAACATTTTGGCCACTTTGTGATGTCACAATGTTTTTTGGGTTGTGCAACCATTAGCCAATCACCAACCAAGGTAATCCCCCCCCCCCCAGCTTATCACCTGAATCTCCTCCTAGAGCAGTGGTTCTCAAACTTTTTCTGTCAGGCCCCCCCTTTGGCGGAAAAAAAAAGTCGGGCCCCCCCCGACACAAATAGTCAGGCTCAGTGGCGGTGCCAGAGATTTATTTTGGGGGTGCTGTGGGGTAGCTTGACGTTTCATAGAGGGTGCTCAAACATTTAGGGTTTCCCATTAATGTACCGGGCGCTACAGTGGAATTTTCTACTGCAACACTCCCCACGCAAACACACAATGTACCTGCAACTGTTACTGTCAAGATCTGTCTGTGTTGTGTTTTGTCTTGTCTTTTTCTGTCTTTGGTTTCCTGTTTTGTTTTGAAAAGTGTTCACCTCCTGTTTTGCCTGTTGCCTTCTGTCTGTTTTCCCTCCCTGATTACCCGATTGTGTGCACCTGGTGCACCTGCTTTCTCCTCCCTCCTCACCTGTGTCTTGTTTGTATGATTAGTCTTGTGTGTATTTAAGTTCTGGTTTTTCTGTCTGTCTTGGTCGGTTCGTCTTGTGTTATGACTTGGTCTTCGGTGAGTGTTCTGTTCTGTCTTTGTGAATTCTTTAGCCTTGAAATAAAGGAGTTATTTTTGACACTTTAATCTGCATTTGCTTCCTGCACACACCGTAACATTACGAACCGACCCGAGATATGGGCCCAGCAGATCCGTTTGAGCAGGAACTATTGGATTTTACCTTTTCTTTGTCTGTCTGCGCTCATCGATGGATAGGAGCGGTCAGGGTTCAGCAACGAGAGGCTGCTATGGCTGAGGCACACCAGATGGCTATGGAAAAGCCAGGAGTAGTGAAGTTCTTACCTGGCTGGATTTTGGACTTCCTCTCTGTGTGTGATTCCCGGCCTGCTAGCACCCTGCCTCCCAACTCCCAACCTGGCGCCGTAGGCCTCGGTGTGTTCCGTCTGGAGTCAGCCTCTGCTTCTTCCCCAGTTCTTGCTCCTGTCCAGGAGCCGTTCTCTGGAACTCGTCTGGCTTTTGGAGGTCCACGGAGCCTCCAAAAGGCTCTTAAGAGAAGGAGTCGCAGGTCCAAGCTAGCAGCCCTAGCCCCAGAAGCCATGCTTTGGGCTCCAGTACAGGCCCCAGCAGCCATGGTTCCAGCCCCAGTTCTGGCCCCATCAGCCATGGTTCCGGCCCCTGTTCTGGCCCCAGCAGCCATGGTTCCAGACCCAGTTCTGGCCCCAGCAGCCATTTTTCCAGCCCCAGTTCTGGCCCCAGCAGCCATGTTTCCAGCCCCAGTTCTGGCCCCAGCAGCCATGTTTCCAGCCCCAGTTCTGGCCCCAGCAGCCATGGTTCCAGCCCCAGTTCTGGCCCCAGCAGCCATAGTCCCGGCCCCAGTTCTGGCCCCAGCAGCCATAGTCCCGGCCCCAGTGCTGGCCCCAGCAGCCATAGTCCCGGCCCCAGTGCTGGCCCCAGCAGCCATGGTCCCGGCCCCAGTGCTGGCCCCAGCAGCCATGGTTCCGGCCCCAGCAGCCATGGTTCCGGCCCCAGTTCTGGCACCAGCAGCCATGGTTCCGGCCCCAGTTCCGGCTCCAGCAGCTGTGGTTCCAGCCCTAGTTCCGGCTCCAGCAGCTGTGGTTCCGGCCCCAGTTCCGGCCTCAGCAGCCGTGGTTCCGGCTTCAATTTCGGCTCCAAAACGGGCCCACACAGCCATGATCCAGGCTTCAGCTCTGGACCTTACAGCCATGTTTCCGGCTCCATAACTGGATCTTACAGCCATGTTTCCGGCTCCAGAACCGGCCCATGCAGCCATGATTCCGGCTCAAGTACCGGGCCCAGCAGCCATGGTTCCGGCCCCAGTTCCAGCCATGGTTCCGGGTCAAGTACCGGCCCCAGCAGTCATGGTCCCGACTCCGTCTCCTCGTTACCTGTTGACTCATCGGCCGACGCCAGACCCCCGAGTCCTGTTGGCATACCGGCCGACTCCAGCACCTCGTCTCCTGCTGGCTCCCCAGCCGACGCCAGCTCCCCGTGTCCTGTCGGCGTACCGGCCGACTCCAGCACCTCGTCTCCTGTTGGCTCTCCAGCCAACACCAGCTCCCCGAGTCTTGTCGGCGTACCGGCCGACTCCAGCAACTCGTCTCTTGTTGGCTCTCCAGCCAACGCCAGCTCCCAGTGTCCTGTCGGCGTACCGACCGACACAAGTTCCCTCTCAAGTCCCCTCTCAAGTTCCTACCCGAGTGCCCTCTCAAGTTCCTACCCGAGTCCCCTCTCAAGTTCCTACCCGAGTTTCCTCTCAGGTCCCCTCTCAGGTCTCCTCTCGAGGCCCCTCTCTAGTTCCCTCTCGAGTCTCCTCTCGAGTCCCCTCTCAGGTCCCCTCTCGAGTCCCCTCTCGAGTCCCCTCTCGAGTCCCCTCTCAAGTTCCTACCCGAGTCCCCTCTCAAGTTTCCTCTCAAGTTTCCTCTCTAGTCTCCTCTCTAGTCTCCTCTCTAGTCTCCTCTCAAGTCCCCTCTCAGGTCCCATCTCGAGTCTCTTCTCGAGTCCTCTCTCAAGTTCCCTCTCAAGTCCCCTCTTAAGTCTCCTCTCAAGTTCCTACCCGAGTCCCCTCTCAAGTTTCCTCTCTAGTCTCCTCTCGAGTTCCCTCTCGAGTCCCCTCTCAAGTTCCTTCTCAGGTCCCCTTTCGAGTCTCCTCTCAAGTCTCCTCTCAAGTTCCCTCTCGAGTCTCCTCTCAGGTTCCCTCTCGAGTCTCTTCTCTAGTTCCCTCTCGAGTCACCTCTCGAGTCACCTCTCGAGTCTCCGTTCAAGTTTCCTCTCGAGTTCCCTCTCAAGCCCTCTCTCGAGTCCCTACTCATGTGCCGTTGGAGGTCCCGCAGACTACTCTTCTGCCGGGGGTCCTGCCAACCCCATGTCCTGAGCCGTTGGAGGTCCCGCAGACTGCTCTTCTGCCGGGGGCCCTGACAACCCAATGTCCTGTCCCCTTGGGGGTCCCGCGGACTACTCTCCTGCCGGGGGTCCTGCCAACCCTATGTCCTGCCCCGTTGGGGGTCCCGCCGACTACTCTTCTGCCGGGGGTCCTGCCAACCCTGTGTCCTGTCCCGTTGGAGGCCCCGCCGACTACGCTTCTGCCGGGGGTCCTGCCAATCCCTTGTCCTGTTCCGTTGGAGGTCCCGCCGACTACTCTCCTGCCGGGGGTCCTGCCAACCCTATGTCCTGCCCCGTTGGGGGTCCCGCCGACTACTCTTCTGCCGGGGGTCCTGCCAACCCTGTGTCCTGTCCCGTTGGAGGCCCCGCCGACTACGCTTCTGCCGGGGGTCCTGCCAATCCCTTGTCCTGTTCCGTTGGAGGTCCCGCCGACTACTCTTCTATTGGGGGTCCTGCCAACTCTATGTCCCGTGCCTTTGGAGGTTCCGCTGGGGATCCTGCCAGCTCTATGTCCAGTCCAGTTGGAGGCCCCGCCATCATCTGTCTCGCCGGGGGTGCTGCCAACTCCTGGTCCTCTTCCGTGGGGGATCCTGCCGAAGCCTGTCCCACCAGCTCCGGTTCCTGTTCGGCCGACACTGGGTCCTGCCCGGCCTCCGGAGCTGTTTGGCCTTCGCCCCACCTTGAACTCTGCCTTGCCCCCGGGCCGTCCGCCCGAGTCCCCCTTTTTGAACTCTGCCTTGCCCCCGGGCCGTCCGCCCGAGTCCCCCTTTTTTTAACTCTGCCTTGCCCCCGGGCCATCTGCCCGAGATCCCTTCCTTGATCTCTGCCTTGCCCCCGGGCCGTCCGCCCGAGTCCCCCTTTTTGAACTCTGCCTTGCCCCCGGGCCGTCCGCCCGAGACCCCATCCTTGATCTCTGGCTTGCCCCCGGGCCGTCCGCCCGAGACCCCTTCCGGGTCCTCCGCTGTCAGCCCAAGCCCGTCCTCCAGACCCCCTCCACCCACCCTGTTGGCCTTAGTTTTGTGTCCCTCCTCCGGTCCCCCTCCACCCACCCTGCTGGATTTTTTTTGGGGGGGTACTGTCAAGATCTGTCCGTGTTGTGTTTTGTCTTGTCTTTTTCTGTCTTTGGTTTCCTGTTTTGTTTTGAAAAGTGTTCACCTCCTGTTTTGCCTGTTGCCTTCTGTCTGTTTTCCCTCCCTGATTACCCGATTGTGTGCACCTGGTGTCCCTGTGTTTTCTCCTCCCTCCTCACCTGTGTCTTGTTTGTATGATTAGTCTTGTGTGTATTTAAGTTCTGGTTTGTCTGTCTGTCTTGGTCTGTTCGTCTTGTGTTATGACTTGGTCTTCGGTGAGTGTTCTGTTCTGTCTTTGTGAATTCTTTAGCCTTGAAATAAAGGAGTTATTTTTGACACTTTAATCTGCATTTGGGTCCTGCTTCCTGCACACACCGTAACAGTTACAATGAAGGCTCGATAATCAGCTCACGGCATGCAGGGGTCAAGTGCTATTTTTTATAGGTGGTGTGTGGACCTCACATAGGGGGGTCCGGGGGCAAGCTCCCCGGGAAGATTTTTAAATATTGACGTTAAAATCATCAATCTGGTGCACTTTGAGAGCAAAATGAAGAGATCTATGAATACATCTCTCAACACAGAACTGTAAACAGATTTACTATTTCTTTATGGATATTTTACAAATCACTCCCCTTTTAAACTTTATTAATTTTTTAATGTCATAGTATTTCATACCTGTTTTTAATTTATTCTCTTTTTTTATAACTATAATGATCATTTAAACTTGTGCCTCGGAAATAATTGTTTACATTAATGGTGACCAAAACGTTTGAGACCCACTGAGATAACACTGATAACACTCTCCTCCACTTTGTTGTTGAAAAAACTCCTTATATCCGTTAGCGTAGCTCGCTAGCACCAGAAGCTAACCTCAACGATCTCCGGTACCGGTGCTCTCTCTCTCTCTCTCTCGCGCACGCACACAAAATGGCTCGTTCCACACACACACAGAGCCGAGCTTTAATGAAACACAGAGACCCAGACGTAATAGTACTGTATCATATTATTTTCGAATCAATAATTTTTCAAGATAAATTTTTTTTTAATCTTTTTTTTTTTTAATATCCATTTTTCCTCCTGGTCTCTCGCGCCCCCCCCCCTGTCATGCCTCTGCGCCCCCCACTTTGAGAACCACTGTCCTAGAGCACCATTGTGTTTTTTTAACCAATCATCTCTCAGAGGGGCCTCATCACACACTCATTCTCGTACCAGCTCAGATTCACTTACCCTCTATCTGATGGGGCCCTGCCTGCCTGATCACTGGTTGCATGGTTTGTGGCTTTTTGTTAATATTGTGAATGATGAAGACAGAGAACAATGAGAGACACAATAGGATGTACACTATACATGATTTCTTTCTTTCTTGGCCACTATCATGTTTTTAATGATAAACATCTCCTAGAAAACCCAATGGTATTGAACACACACGCACACACATACGCACGCACACAAACACACACGCACACAAACGCACGCACACACACATGCATGCGCGCACACACGCACGCACGCACACAACACACACGCACACACACATGCACGCGAGCACACACACACACACACACACACACACACACACACATACAGAAAACATGATACAAGCTGTATTCAGTGGTGGAAGAAGTACTGCTAGAAGCAATGCTACATTTCTAAAATTTTAAAAATCCAAGTAAAACTCCTGCATAAAAATTCAGGTGCAAAAATTATTGGCATCAAAATATACTTAAGTATCAAAATCAAAAGTATTTGTTAAGGTTAATTGCCATGTCATAATCATATATATGAAATAACTGGATTATAAGTAAGGTATGTAAGGGAGTAGTAGTATAAAGTAGCATACAATGAAAATACTCTGCTAAAGTACCTTCAAATTATACTTAAGAGCCTGCTTCAGTACAATATTTGAGTACACGTATATCCTAACACCTAACAGTGTTTTTTAATTATAGCTTTATCATTTGCCTCGTTTATGCAGACAATTTAGTCCTGAATCTTTTATTTGAGAGTTTCTTACATGCATTGATCACATCTGAATCCCCACTGTGATTCTTTTCAGTGCTTTGACACAAGATTTTTCTCAATCAACACATTTTCCAAAATCCATCGACTCTTTTCTCAGTAATACTCCAACACCTGCACAACTCTTTTTTTTCAAAGCTGGCAGGCTGGCGCTATCTCCTGTCAGAACAAACCCCATAAATTAGTATTTTCCAAAATGATCATGAGAATCTTTACAAAACCTGAAGAAAATGCTTTCATTTGCCACAAAGTGTTTGAAGGGGACCTATTATTCAAATGTTCAGGTTCATATCAGTATGTAGTGTCTCTACTTTAAAGAGTCCTCTCCTGCTGATGTTCAGGTGTATATCAGTATGTAGTGTCTCTACTTTAAAGAGTCCTCTCCTGTTGATGTTCAGGTGTATATCAGTATGTAGTGTCTCTACTTTAAAGAGTCCTCTCCTGTTGATGTTCAGGTGTATATCAGTATGTAGCGTCTCTACTTTAAAGAGTCCTCTCCTGTTGATGTTCAGGTGTATATCAGTATGTAGTGTCTCTACTTTAAAGAGTCCTCTCCTGCTAATGTTCAGCTGTATATCAGTATGTAGTGTCTCTACTTTAAAGAGTCCTCTCCTGTTGATGTTCAGGTGTATATCAGTATGTAGTGTCTCTACTTTAAAGAGTTCTCTCCTGCTGATGTTCAGGTGTATATCAGTATGTAGTGTCTCTACTTTAAAGAGTCCTCTCCTGCTAATGTTCAGCTGTATATCAGTATGTAGTGTCTCTACTTTAAAGAGTCCTCTCCTGTTGATGTTCAGGTGTATATCAGTATGTAGTGTCTCTACTTTAAAGAGTCCTCTCCTGCTGATGTTCAGGTGTATATCAGTATGTAGTGTCTCTACTTTAAAGAGTCCTCTCCTGCTGATGTTCAGGTGTATATCAGTATGTAGTGTCTCTACTTTAAAGAGTTCTCTCCTGCTGATGTTCAGGTTCATATCAGTATGTAGTGTCTCTACTTTAAAGAGTCCTCTCCTGCTGATGTTCAGGTGTATATCAGTATGTAGTGTCTCTACTTTAAAGAGTCCTCTCCTGCTAATGTTCAGCTGTATATCAGTATGTAGTGTCTCTACTTTAAAGAGTCCTCTCCTGTTGATGTTCAGGTGTATATCAGTATGTAGTGTCTCTACTTTAAAGAGTCCTCTCCTGCTGATGTTCAGGTTCATATCAGTATGTAGTGTCTCTACTTTAAAGAGTCCTCTCCTGCTGATGTTCAGGTGTATATCAGTCTGTAGTGTCTCTACTTTAAAGAGTCCTCTCCTGCTGATGTTCAGGTGTATTTCAGTATGTAGTGTCTCTACTTTAAAGAGTCCTCTCCTGCTGATGTTCAGGTGTATATCAGTATGTAGTGTCTCTACTTTAAAGAGTCCTCTCCTGCTGATGTTCAGGTGTATATCAGTATGTAGTGTCTCTACTTTAAAGAGTCCTCTCCTGCTGATGTTCAGGTGTATATCAGTATGTAGTGTCTCTACTTTAAAGAGTCCTCTCCTGCTGATGTTCAGGTGTATATCAGTATGTAGTATCTCTACTTTAAAGAGTCCTCTCCTGCTGATGTTCAGGTGTATATCAGTATGTAGTGTCTCTACTTTAAAGAGTCCTCTCCTGCTGATGTTCAGGTGTATATCAGTATGTAGTGTCTCTGCTTTAAAGAGTCCTCTCCTGCTGATGTTCAGGTGTATATCAGTATGTAGTGTCTCTACTTTAAAGAGTCCTCTCCTGCTGATGTTCAGGTTCATATCAGTATGTAGTGTCTCTACTTTAAAGAGTCCTCTCCTGCTGATGTTCAGGTGTATATCAGTATGTAGTGTCTCTACTTTAAAGAGTCCTCTCCTGCTGATGTTCAGGTGTATATCAGTATGTAGTGCCTCTACATGTCTCCATGCTTTATTGTTCAAAAAGCTCTTTATTTTTCTCATACTGCCTGTGCTGCAGCACCTCTTTTCACCCTCTGTCTGAAACCAGAGCCCAGTCTGCTCTGATTGGTTAGCTAGCCGGCTCTGTTGTGATTGGTCAACCGCTTACAGATGTCCCGCCCCTTAGCCTATCACGTACAATGTGTTGGAGCTAGGGATGTAACGATGCATCGTGAATCGGTTGCATCCCGCTTGTGTCCCCCCCACTTTTCAACAGTGTTTATTATTACTTTTAACGCAAGCCGTCATCTCCACGGAGGAGCACACATCCTCTGTGTGTGTGTGTGTGTGTGTGTGTGTGTGTGTGGCACGAGCGCATGTTGTGACAGTTAGCGAGAGAGAGCGCGCACCAGTTACTGGGATTGTCTCTACTTTAAAGAGTCCTCTCCTGCTAATGTTCAGCTGTATATCAGTATGTAGTGTCTCTACTTTAAAGAGTCCTCTCCTGTTGATGTTCAGGTGTATATCAGTATGTAGTGTCTCTACTTTAAAGAGTCCTCTCCTGCTGATGTTCAGGTGTATATCAGTATGTAGTGTCTCTACTTTAAAGAGTCCTCTCCTGCTGATGTTCAGGTGTATATCAGTATGTAGTGTCTCTACTTTAAAGAGTTCTCTCCTGCTGATGTTCAGGTTCATATCAGTATGTAGTGTCTCTACTTTAAAGAGTCCTCTCCTGCTGATGTTCAGGTGTATATCAGTATGTAGTGTCTCTACTTTAAAGAGTCCTCTCCTGCTAATGTTCAGCTGTATATCAGTATGTAGTGTCTCTACTTTAAAGAGTCCTCTCCTGTTGATGTTCAGGTGTATATCAGTATGTAGTGTCTCTACTTTAAAGAGTCCTCTCCTGCTGATGTTCAGGTTCATATCAGTATGTAGTGTCTCTACTTTAAAGAGTCCTCTCCTGCTGATGTTCAGGTGTATATCAGTCTGTAGTGTCTCTACTTTAAAGAGTCCTCTCCTGCTGATGTTCAGGTGTATTTCAGTATGTAGTGTCTCTACTTTAAAGAGTCCTCTCCTGCTGATGTTCAGGTGTATATCAGTATGTAGTGTCTCTACTTTAAAGAGTCCTCTCCTGCTGATGTTCAGGTGTATATCAGTATGTAGTGTCTCTACTTTAAAGAGTCCTCTCCTGCTGATGTTCAGGTGTATATCAGTATGTAGTGTCTCTACTTTAAAGAGTCCTCTCCTGCTGATGTTCAGGTGTATATCAGTATGTAGTATCTCTACTTTAAAGAGTCCTCTCCTGCTGATGTTCAGGTGTATATCAGTATGTAGTGTCTCTACTTTAAAGAGTCCTCTCCTGTTGATGTTCAGGTGTATATCAGTATGTAGTGTCTCTACTTTAAAGAGTCCTCTCCTGCTGATGTTCAGGTTCATATCAGTATGTAGTGTCTCTACTTTAAAGAGTCCTCTCCTGCTGATGTTCAGGTGTATATCAGTCTGTAGTGTCTCTACTTTAAAGAGTCCTCTCCTGCTGATGTTCAGGTGTATTTCAGTATGTAGTGTCTCTACTTTAAAGAGTCCTCTCCTGCTGATGTTCAGGTGTATATCAGTATGTAGTGTCTCTACTTTAAAGAGTCCTCTCCTGCTGATGTTCAGGTGTATATCAGTATGTAGTGTCTCTACTTTAAAGAGTCCTCTCCTGCTGATGTTCAGGTGTATATCAGTATGTAGTGTCTCTACTTTAAAGAGTCCTCTCCTGCTGATGTTCAGGTGTATATCAGTATGTAGTATCTCTACTTTAAAGAGTCCTCTCCTGCTGATGTTCAGGTGTATATCAGTATGTAGTGTCTCTACTTTAAAGAGTCCTCTCCTGCTGATGTTCAGGTGTATATCAGTATGTAGTGTCTCTGCTTTAAAGAGTCCTCTCCTGCTGATGTTCAGGTGTATATCAGTATGTAGTGTCTCTACTTTAAAGAGTCCTCTCCTGCTGATGTTCAGGTTCATATCAGTATGTAGTGTCTCTACTTTAAAGAGTCCTCTCCTGCTGATGTTCAGGTGTATATCAGTATGTAGTGTCTCTACTTTAAAGAGTCCTCTCCTGCTGATGTTCAGGTGTATATCAGTATGTATTTTCTCTACTTTAAAGAGTCCTCTCCTGCTGATGTTCAGGTGTATATCAGTATGTAGTGCCTCTACATGTCTCCATGCTTTATTGTTCAAAAAGCTCTTTATTTTTCTCATACTGCCTGTGCTGCAGCACCTCTTTTCACCCTCTGTCTGAAACCAGAGCCCAGTCTGCTCTGATTGGTTAGCTAGCCGGCTCTGTTGTGATTGGTCAACCGCTTACAGATGTCCCGCCCCTTAGCCTATCACGTACAATGTGTTGGAGCTAGGGATGTAACGATGCATCGTGAATCGGTTGCATCCCGCTTGTGTCCCCCCCACTTTTCAACAGTGTTTATTATTACTTTTAACGCAAGCCGTCATCTCCACGGAGGAGCACACATCCTCTGTGTGTGTGTGTGTGTGTGTGTGTGTGTGTGGCACGAGCGCATGTTGTGACAGTTAGCGAGAGAGAGCGCGCACCAGTTACTGGGATTGTTGTTACTGGGATTGTTGTTACTGGGATTGTTGTGTGCTGCGCTAACGGGTATACAGAGCAGTTAATACAACAAGTTGGAGGGAGAGCTCTCTGCTGTCAGACTGAGAGAGATAACTACAGCTCAGTGAGGTAAAGGACTCTCTGAGTGTTTAGATAACACTTTAACTTTAGTCTAAGTTATCTCAGTGGGTCTCAAATTGTTTAGTCATCTATGTAAACAAATATTTCCAATGCACACCTTAATCTATTTAATATAGTTGTAAAAAAACAAGGTAAGAAATCATTCCAATGTGTAGGACAGTACATACATAAACATTACAGTTTATAGGGGAGTGATTAGTAAAATATCCATAAATAAAAATAAATATGTTTCACTAGCAGGAACCACGCCACAACAATGTGATGTTTGTAAGTTTATTGAGGTAACATGTAAATGATGTGAGGGGGTGAAGGGATGGTCTGGGAGGACGAGCTGTGGTCGGTGCAGTGGGAGACTCAGAGCGGGGGTTCCGTCTCCGGCATAATCTGCGTGGGCTGATTACGGGTCCCCAAAAGAGTCGGATTAAATGGAACTGAGTTGAGCGTGTGCCCGTCTGAGATCGTTGAGGTTGTTACGGATGTAAGCGTGGTAAGCTAGGGATGACCAGCGGCCCAGGACCAGGATGGTTTGGTCGGAAATGCCTAGTCTCGCTGCTGTGGACGCTGCACCGATGCGGAAGGAATGGCTCGAATAGTGTTCTGAGCGTATCCCCGAAATAAGCAGGACGTTGTGGAAATGTTTCTGGAACCAGAAACGTGTGGCCATTTTCCCTGTTTCGGTGAGAAAGAGTGGGTGTTGAGGCGTTGCATTTGCAGCGTACGTGCCTCCAGTAGCAGGTAGTCGATCGTGGATGGAGGGGACTGACGTCGCTCTGTTCAGCAGGTTGGACAAGAAGGGTTTTGCTTGAGGTATTATGCGGATGGCGTAATTTAGGTGGCCGAGGAGGGCTAGCAGCTGTCGTTTCGTGCATCTGTCTGCCTGTAAGTAATTTGACAGGAGGAGAGTGATGCGCTGTACTTTCTCTGAGGGCAGAGAAGCCTGGAAAGACATCGAGTCCAGGGTGATGCCTAGAAACTCGATGGAGGTTTTAGGCCCTGAGGTTTTCTCTTCAGACAGAGGGATGCCAAGGTCTGAAAATGTTTGTATGAGTGTGCTCAGCCCGTGATAGGGGGGTGAGGATGGTGGAGTGACGATGAGAAAGTCGTCAAGGAGATGGAGCACGTAGGGGAGTCTGTGGTTGTTTGTCAAGATCCAGCACAGAGCTTCTGAAAGGGAATCAAAGATTTTGGGACTGCCGAATGTGAGGCGTACTGAAAAGTAATAGGCTCCCATCCAGTACACTCCGAAGAAACGCCAGAAATCTGGGTGAATAGGCAAGATCTTGAATGCACTGGTGATGTCTGCCTTAGAGAGCCATGCTCCGCGGCCTGCTAAGCGGATGAGGGTGATGGCGTGGTCGATGTTTGCGTATTACATTGAAAAGTCTGGGCTTGGAATGACGCTGTTGATGCTCGGGATGGCTGAGCCGTGTGGAGAAGACAGGTCTATTATGAGCCTCTTTTTCCCGGAGTATTTCCTAGTAGCTATGCCTATTGGACTGATGCGGAACACTGGAAAGGGGGGACTATCGAATGGGCCTATCATGAACCCTTCCTTGACTTCTTTGGCTAGTAAGGTGTCGACGGTGTGAGGTTCTTTTAAGGTGGACTGGAGGTTGCGGCAGATATGAGATGTGTCAGGCAGTATTGCTATGCCTGGGTGGAAACCATGGGAGAAGCCACTGGTGAGGAAGTAAACGAACTGTCTATCTGGATGATTAGCTAAGGCGGTGGCGAGGTTACTTACCTTGACGGGTGTGCTAAGGTGCCGTGCTAGTCAATCTGTTGGTGTAGTTGGGTTGTGAGGGCAGGTGCTCCTGGCATGAGCGCCGCCGCAGAAAGAGCAGGTGTGCATGAGGCGGCAGCTAGAAAGAGCGCAGCCTAGGTCGTTGAAATTGTTACACACCATCCTGCCTCCCTGGTAGAGTAATGGCCTTCCGCGTCTGTCGACGCCCTTTGAAACGGGGGCATTGGCTGATGGTCGGTTGTTTGCGGCCTTGGGGATGATGGGAGGTGGGGGTGCGGCGGTTGATAGCCGGTTGAAGGTTGAGGCGTTGCCTCTTGATGGAAAGGGGAGTGAGCCGGGTGGCTCGGGTGGTGGGGCGCTGACTATGCATGCTGAGGCTGGGTGGGAGGGGGCTCCGCATACTTGGCAAGGGAGGGATGCGCGTGCTGCAAAGATGCGGCAGTAAAGCTCGGAGTCCAGAGCGCCCCAGTATGTTCCCTGGTTGAACTGCTTGATGCGGCCGGCGGCTTGGCTAGCGAAGTGGACATGGTAGGTGTAAAACCCTGAGCCTCCGAAGCGTAAGGCCATGTCAAGCTCTATGCGAAGATACTCGTCTAACTCGGTTCTGCGTGTGGGGTAGACTGAGCAGATGACGTCGCGGTAAAGGGAGAAAACTAGGGCGAACTCTGCGGGGGTTATGTTCTTGGACCTCGTAGGTGATGGATTTTGCAGCTGGACTAAACCGAAATTGGTCTGTATTTCCCTGGGCTGGCTAGTGTCGGTGATTGATGGCTGTAGTAGCTGAGCCAGGTCTACGTAGTTACCCAGGAGAATCTGCTGGCGCAAGACGGGGGACACGGGGGACGGGTGGTAGACTGAGGAGGCTGGCTGGATGGGTTGTGTTGCTGTGGCTAGAGTGTAGCTGGTTGCACAGGGAGGAAAAACATTTGGGTGTTGGGGAAGGGATGGGGTAGGGTTGGGGGGAGGGGGTTGGGGGGAGGGGGAGGGGGAAAGGATAGACCGGTTGTGAAAGGAGGTACTGGGTAAGAGTCGGCTAACTGGTTAGCGTGTAGCATGGCCCCTTGGGTTACTGGGTGGGGCGCTGTTGCTACGGGGTTAGCCGCTGAAGGAGGAAGGTAAGCGAGAGCTAGGTTGCTGTGGGCCGCTGAAGGTAGAGAAGAAGAAGAAGGGATGGAGGGATGAAGGGATGTATGTGCAAGGGGATTTTGTGAAGCTTGTGGGCACAGGGATGAGAGATAGGTTGACATGAGCTGCGACATGTCGGACGCAGAGAGAGCAGGCACAGAGGGCAATACGACCTGGCCCCCACCAGGGGGTGCTGGTGAGTCGGGCTGTGTCCGAGGAGGAGGACGGCGGCCTGTGACGTCACGACCCGTGGTGCGCGCGCCGCGCGGTGGTTGGCTCTGGAGCAGGAAGAGCTGTGTGTGTCGTTGCTCTTGCCGTTGTGCTGCTGTAGGCTTTGTAGAGATTGAACAGTCTAGCCTTGTTGTCGTTTCGGCGAAAGTGGATGCCATTTTCTCTCAGGAAACGTTGGATTGAGTGACTGTCCACCTCCGTAGTTCGGGCTCCGTAGTTCGGGCTCCGTTTCGGAGCGCGGCTCCGTCCGATAGGCGTGTCGAGTGCGCCGCTGCGAGTGGCTGGGGGCTGCGAATGAGGCAGGCTGCCGGTGGTGGGGAGATTGGAGCTGGCTGTGCCTGTTGTGGCCCCGGTTGTTTGCCCTCGCTGGCGGAGTAGACAAAGCCTGGAACCTGTCTGGAGTTGGAGGTATCTCGTTGGGGGAGCTTGAGTGGGAGCGGTGGCGGCTGGTGTGTGGAACACCGATTGCCGAGCGCATGCGGCTCCGTTCGGATGCTTGGCTTAAATCCGACTGCTGACCCGAGGATGGCGGGTAGCCGATGTCGAAGGGATCTTCATCTGACTCCGGCGAGATGATCAGCAGCTCGGGATTCATGGTGAGTCAAATGTTCTTGTGGTAGCGTTTTTAGTTTGTTTGAAACGTGACGACGCGCGGCGTGAATCACGGTCTGCCTGTCGATCCTTGAGAGGATGGAGACAAGCATTGGCCGGAAGTTTTGCCGGATATAAATAGGGGTGGCCGTGGTTTGAGGCGGAGTTTTAGGCGTGGCCATGCTCCTGAATCTATGTTAACATTTTAACCTCATTTCATTTTGATGTGGGATTTGTTTTCAAAATCCAATTATGTATCTTTTTGTTATTAAGATAATATACGGTTGCACAGTTTACAGTTTCAGTTGCACCTTTGATGAGAACATGTACGTTGTTTTGTACAGTTTATATAAATACAGAAATATTTTTCAGTCATAATTTGTCCGCAGCTCATTCTGTTAAAAAAAATAATAAATCGTGAGAAAATCGTATCGTGAACTTAAAATCGTGAATCGTATCGTGAGTTGAGTGTATCGTTACATCCCTATAGTTGGAGCGTTAGCCAATAGAAGCATGAGTGTCGGATAGTGATGTCACTATGTAGGGAAGTAAAAAAAGTCCAATGTAGGCGTTTCATGTGTGTGTGTGTGTGTGTGGGGGGGGGCATTTTAGCCTTTGCAGACCATTTACATGCACTAAAACCCATACATCACACTACAGGAGAGGGGAAAAAAAACAAAAGGATAATATGGACTCTTTAATTAATAAAGCTTTGGATGCAATTTGCAGATATTTTAGGAAAAGCACATCAGACATGTTCAGTACAAACATTTAAACTGCAATGGATTTCTGTTGCAATTTTTGCAGTCGATTCACCTGAAACTATATTTCCATGTATGCTTGTGCACTGAGCGCATACAACTGCTCAAACAAAGCCACCTGTTGAATATTAGCAGAAATTATCATTGTTGTCCAGGTTTGATAACAGAATATCAGTGGACCATATAAAGCCCATACACTGGTGGACGCTGCATTGTGTTCAGAGAGTGGGATGAGGGGGGGGCTTGGTTGTCCATGTATGCGTGAGTGGACTGTCAGTAGTCACAGCAGTGCCAGTACTTCATATTCATGTCTCTCTCTCTCCCCCTGTCTACCCGTCTCTCTTTCTTTCTTTCTCCCTGCGTCCCTCTCACCTGTTCATTTGTCGCTGCTTGACAGTTCTCATTATTGCCTTGGCACTAGCTCAGCATGTCCTGCCAAAGCAAGACACTGAAATGGAATTTGAGAAAGAGGGAGTGTGTGGGAGATTGTAAATGAAGAAAGGGAGGAAGATGCTGACAGAGAGAGGGAGAGAGAAAGGAAGAGAGAGAGAGAATCAGGGAAAAAGAAGAATCAAATGAGAGAAAAAGACAAAGAAACAGAGAGCAGTGTGAGGGATGCTGCGGCATAATTAAAAGTACTTAACTCACCAGAATGACAATGAAGAAACACAAACAACTCTGACAAAGGTATTACATGGACACATATACCTGTACACAGACAAACAGGAACACTGTACACATTGCAGTGTTCCTCTATGAGGCGACAGCAGCACAGACGTCAGGCTAACTAAAGGTGACTCCTCTGGAACTGCCACACATCCAGGTTACCACTACTGAACACTGCCTTTACATTCACTGTGGCACACGGTTACCACTACTGGAGACTGCCTTTACATTCACTGTGGCACACGGTTACCACTACTGGAGACTGCCTTTACATTCACTGTGGCACACGGTTACCACTACTGGAGACTGCCTTTACATTCACTGTGGCACACGGTTACCACTACTGGAGACTGCCTTTACATTCACTGTGGCACACTTTTCAAGGGACGGTCTGTTCTTGTAGTTGACGTTTTTGGAAGGAAAGTCATGCCAGTATTGATAGAGAAATGTGTTGTGAGTGTTGGATGAATAAAGGTATATTCTGGTAGAACGCAAGGGACAACCTGGTCTCACCAGAATGCGTCACTCCACCACGACTCCTTAACACCGCAGTACGTGGTGGAGTCACGCATTCTGCTACGTTTACGTGTCTGCACCACGCAAACAACCCCAATCTAAAGTGAATGAGGCTCCTTTGTCGTGGTGCACACACGCATTTCTACAACGTCCCGCAGTGAGTTTTTATTCTATAAAACGTTTTTTAAATCTACTTTATAGCTTGTAGTAACTCACGGGAGGCTTCTTTTATTTTATTTTTATTTTTCGCCAGAATGTAAAAATGACATTAGTTACGAATTTTTGTTCTAAAAAAAAAGTGCATTGTGTGTAATACAACTGTGATTTTTATTAAATTAGTTAGTTTTTAAGGAAGGCCAGAGCTTCAGCTGTGTTAAATAGATTTAACAGCTCGAGTGCACTAAAATTTGAAAGTACACAGCCGAAAAGAATCCGCCCCTTCCTTCAGACTTCCTTACAGAGCACCTCCTCCAACACACATGAACGCGCACATGACTTAGGTTGGCTATATAGTTCAGGGGAATTGTAAACCATACAAAACAGATAATTACCTGTCCAAGAGAAAAAGAGCGACCACGGCGTCAGATTTCAACTCGGTGTGTATGGGGGTTATTCCCTATCTTTATTCAAGAGCGTGGTATTTAAATTTGAGAGCATACTTTATTGATTTCCTTCACTCAAACCCTGTCATCGCACCAAAGACAAACCAACGAGTAACCGCCCTTACGGGACGCTGTAATAAGTAAAGCGAACGCACCCGCAAGGACACCTGGCCTCCTATTGGTTGAGGGATTTTGACAGGATTGTTGCACAAAAGTTTCGAGCGCACACAGAATAAATCTGAGAGCAGAAAAAATCTGTAAACAGCAATATATCTGAGTGCAAGCGTACAGTTTGAGCAGAAGCAGAGCAAATCTAAGTGCAAGCAGGCACTATTTGAGTGAGAGGACAGGGTTTGAGGGAAATAAATACATAAAGTATGCTCTCAAATTTAAATACCACGCTCTTGAATAAAGATAGGGAATAACCCCCATAGGTGTGTTCCATCAGTAGTCGCCATCGTTGAAAAGCAACTCCGATATTGACTCTGATTTGAATTATCCTAGTTTCCACTTTGTTTTTGTTCCTAATTTGCTCCGTTACATTATTTCTTTTGCCACCAGTAGACGATGTTGAACCTAACTCTGCCATGGTGAAAGTGGCCGCCTGTTGCTGGCGAGTTATTGAAGTACTGCTGCAATGCACGCCCAATGACGGCACGCCCAATGAGGGCACGAGATACATTTGTGCGTGCACGAGATGGAAGGCTGACAGACAGGGCGGAAAACGGATTGGTCGTACTTTTTACAGTACTACAGCTTCCACAGATGACATTTTTTTATGGATTTTTTGTCAAAGCACTTAAGATATTCATTGCTATCGGGATGTTAAGAGCATTCCATGGAATATAACAAAAAGTGTATCTCGAGCCGGTTTCTCAAACTTACCTACCCCACCTTTAAAAGATAATTATATTCCTATTTGATCATGTCCCCTTTATTGTATTAGAGCAGGGGTGGGGAACCTTTTTCCTCTCAAGGGCCATTTCAATTTTTACAATATCCTCAGAGGGCCGTACAAATTATTGACCTCTGCTTAAAAGAACTAAAATCACAGCCCATTCATTTCATGCTGTGCAAAGAAAAAGCAACCTCTTAACCCAGATATCTCACCATGACTCGCGTATGCATGCATGTGCACGCTGTGGCATGACCACCAAAACAGAAAGATATGGACACAAGATGTGTGCAAATGTATTTAGTTTCATATCCATGTGAACATGATTTAAGTGAGGGGGGGGACCTAACCTCCTCCAGGGGGGTCCGGGGGGCATGCTCCCCCGGGAAGATTTTTTTTTAAATATTGAAGTTAAAAGCATCAATCTGGTGCACTTTGAGAGCAACATGAAGAGATCTATGGATACATCTCTCAACACCCAGATGAAACAGAACTGGAAGCAGATTTACTTTTTCTTTATGGATATTTTACAAATCACTCCCCTTTTAAACTGTATTCTTGTTTATTAATAACAACTTTTTTTTACTGTCATATAGTATTTTATACCCGTTTACTTTATTCTCTTATTTTTTTATAACTATAATGATCATATAAAGATGTGCCTTTACCTCACTGGTTGGAGAAAAAGCTTCTTATATTCGTTAGCATAGCTAGCTAACCAGATGCTAATAACAACAAAGTTATTGACTGTATGATCAGTATTAAAGCAAACAGATATTGTTCTAAACTGTATTAAAGTAAACAGGTATTATCTTGAACTGTATTGAAGTGAACATGTATTATTTGGGACTGTTTTAAAGTAATCCTATATATATAAACCTTCTTACTTACACTCAATGACCCAGATACCCTGCTACACACACATATACCTCCTCTCATCAGCACACACACACATACACTTCCTCTCACCAGCACACACACATACACTCACTGACCCACACACACACACACACACACACACACACACACACACACACACACACACACACACACACACACACACACACACACACACACACACACACACACACACACACACACACACACACACACACACACACACACACACACACACACACACACACACACACACACTTCCCCCCACCAGCACACACACACATGTTCCTTTTCAAGGTTCTTTCTGGGGCCAATATAATCTCAAGCACCAATATATCTGTGTACAATGTTTGATACTAATATATCTGTGTACAATGTTTGATTGGTTGGGAAAGAATAGTATTTTACAAATCACTCCCCTTTCAAACTGTATTCTTGTTTATTAATAACAACTTTTTTTTACTGTCATATAGTATTTTGTACCTGTTTACTTTATTCTCTTGTTTTTTTATAACTATAATGATCCTATAAAGATGTGCCTTTACCTCACTGGTTGGAGAAAAAGCTTCTTATATTCGTTAGCATAGCTAGCTAACCAGATGCTAATAACAACAAAGTTATTGACTGTATGATCAGTATGACAGATGAACAGATCACCACTGGGCTTACAACTAAGACACAGCCACGCAAAAACTGCAGCATGTGTACGGCTCCTTATGGGTACTGCAGTTTCTGAAGTGCTGGAGCTGCGTTCTGGTGCTCTCCGTCAGAACTACCCCTGTCAGTCGAGACATATACCACGTGATGACACGTTAAACTCGTGTTGTGTTCAAGGACCCTGACCTTGGCCAGGAAAAACAGGCACTCGCTTGTTTAATTTTTTTGCGGTCTAGATTTCTTAAATTTTTTTCTTTTTTGCGTGTGTTTATAAATTATCTCGAGGACCGTACCAAATTGTCTCGCGGGCCGTATACGGCCCGGAGGCCAGAGGTTCCCCACTCCTGTATTAGAGCAATGTGTAGAGCAGGGGTGCCCAACCTTTTTTGAACCGAGAGCTACTTTTAAAGTTGCCAGTCTGCCGAGATCTACCAGTCCAAATAGAGAGGCGTAGCCATTACTGACAGCCTACTACCAGGTAAATACACACTTCTACTTGTATAAAACTGACCTTTGTACGATTAATACTTCATAAAATACTGCAGATCCTTTATCTTACCTCTTTCTAATCTACACACATGCAAGTATTTAACTGAAGTTACACAACAGTGTTGTTGATACAGAGTTGGAGTTTATTCACACGTCACTACAGTGGGTAATGTTTTCAAGAAACATTGAACAGTGCTGCCACATATGACACAGGGAAAAAGAAAATACTCTGAACCCTTTCTTTGCCATTATATAAAAATAGTGTTGCTACAAAAGTATAAATTAGGCTTACTTATAAGACAACTCAGATCTGAAGCTACACAGGAATCTGCTGCAACAGTGCAATAAAAAAGACAAAATTAATAGAATCAAACCCTTTTTTTGTTGCATTTTAGTAGATTATAAAAAGAAATGCCTTTAAAATAGGATGCAAGCAACACTAGTTTCTTAACCTGAATTGATAATAGACTATAATCAATTTAAGTTTGCATTCTTATACCATTTTGTACAATAATTATAATGAATGAGTTCAAACAAACTCAAACTTACAGCTGATTAATAACGGTATCTAACTTGAGTTTTTATCATATCAAAAACCTGTTGAAATGCTACTGTTATTTTTACTGTCCCCAAAAGTGCGTGGGCAGCCTCCAGGAATGCTTCTTTCACAACTTCGCCGTCTTTGAAAGACTTCATGTGTTTCGCAAGAACGTGACTGACACGATAAGATGCTCTGGTAGCAGCCTTGCTCTTGTTGTTGGGCCTGGTGAAAATGGACTGCTGTGCATTTAGCGGTCCTTTCAGGCCCCTCCCCTTTTTGGGAGCGTAGGGCAGAATTAGGAGGGAATTCCGTCTCGTAGCGTTTGTGCACTGTTTTGAAATGCCGCTCCTAAATGACCCTTCTTCGATAAAGCCACGCTCGCATTGCAGATGAGACAGATGGTACTTTGAATTGGAATAGATACAAAAATAATTATCCTCCCACTCGGAGTGAACATTATATATTTTGGGCTTTTTTGCTTCTGCCATAATTGCGGTCTTGTGTGTGTGCGGACTGTCACTCCTGTTGACACGGACAACGTTAGCGAAATAGTGCCCACTGCCCACCAGCCACTCCCCGACACATGGGGTCACGCTGGCCAATCACAAAGCTTTGATGCGTTCAAGTGCATTATTCTGGCACAGGAAGATTATGTTACAGGACATTAATGATAAAACAGAATGTTGTTGTTCTATTTTTAGACGCATCTCGCGATCGACTGGGAATCTCCCCGTGATCGTGGTTGGGCACCCCTGGTTTAAATTGTGTACAATGCTTTTGTATTTTTCCCTTTCGATTCGGAGAAACAAATATTTTTTCTGAGTTTTTGGATGGCAGAAGACACTACCCAGAATCCTCAGCTTTCGTTTGGGACTACACCATATGCTTAGCTTGACAAACCCCGTGATCAGTCCTCAAGCTCTGTGATTGGATGTTGGAGTGGCAGTGCGCGAAGCTTACACGGAGCGTCAAAAACATGGATGTATAATAATAACTGGATACAGCGTGGGAGGCGGGGCCTCATTCATTCCTATGAGAGTTGCTCAATGGCGCATGATGACAAAATGGCCCAACTTTTGAGAGAGTGAAACGTCACAGATTACCCGGCATGCCTGAGAAGTACCCGTATGTGCACTCATAGAGCATGCGCAACTTTAACCACGCCGCCCAAAAGGCTCGTTCACATTAAGCACGTGAATTTGCGTACACGTAACAGCACCGCGCGTTCATGACAGCATGGTACTGGATTTATATTAACGAGGCGGCAGTTAGCAGCTAGCTAGTAAATTATGCTAAATTACACATCAATCGTTATGTACTTTTATATTACGCTGACATCAGGATCTAGTGATATACAAGCAACAGAGCTTCATTTAGCATGATACTTGTGTGGGTTGTACATGAAACCACTTGGTAATATGTGACCTGCTCCATCGAAATCAGTCGCTTTGACCCGAAGACACATTTTGAGTTGTATACACTGTTGGAAAGAGGAGATTCCTAGCTTTCTAATGATATCAGGATTGTTTTTGTACTCCAAATATTAAGCGAAATATGTCACATTATATAATGACTGTTACAGAGTCATCATTTTGAGAAAAAGGCCTTCAAAGTTTCTCTTCTCTGGAATCAATCGATCTGATTGATTATTAGCGGAGCAAATGATCAAAATACTACGGAGGGAAGATATTTTCGTTTGGAGGGGAAGCTCGCGAGTGTGTGTGTGTGTGTGTATACGTGTGTGTGCGTGTGTGTGTTTGTGTAATTTTGCGTTTGTGTGTATTGTGTTTGTTTCCCGGGGAAAACACTCACGAGAAACACCGGCTGTTGTTATGCCTGCTGTGACGTTAAATTACTCTGTTCTCCGCTTGTAATTATGCCGTTACAAGCTTGACAGTTGTATTTATCCTCTGAATTTGCCAAAACAAGTTTAATATTCTGAAAGCCAAGACTTTGTTTAATTGAAATCAGATGAAAACAAACTGTAACGGACCCTGCCGCGTTATCTATGATTACTATACTCTTACATTCATAATTTCAGCCGGAGGGAGGGGGGGCGGCACAGCGGAAGAGCAGATTGCGAGTGAGAGGTGCCTGTCTTCGTCCCTTTACAAGCTTCAAAAATGTATTTATCGTGTGATTTGGGAAATAAAAGTTTCATATTCTGAAAGCCAAGACTTTGTTTGTTTAAAATCAAACAAAACACCCGAACCCCGAAAAAATAGTTTTTTACGTAAATCCACGTTTATTTTGAAATGTGATGGAGTAAAAGGATAGTAACTGTGATTATTCATTTTAAGTAGCCCACAAGTAACTAAAACAATTGCAAGTGCAATAAGAAGCTACAGGAACGTTAATCTACGTCGGTAATATTAACTTTATTTAATACAACATTTACGGTACAAGATTTACATCATACAGCCCATGTAGTATAATATTTTACAAATGATGAATTACAGCAAACATGTGCAATATATCCATTATTACAGCTCCGTGGGCTGGCAGTAAGGCGATATGGTCCGTTGTTATTGTGCATCCATGGGTAGAGAGAAACTCATGTAGGCCTAGTACTGAACACGTAACATGAACGTGCCGGGCGGCGCGGTCCCGTGGGTTAGATGCGCGTTCATAATGCCGAGGGAAATAACTCTCAGAATAACGTTATTAGCACATTTTTACAACTTGAGGAACGAATGTTTTTCATAAGGGCTATACAAACGTTCATACTGGGTAGTTTATTTAGTTTAAAAAAAAATATCCAACGAGTTACAGACCACTCTTTCCCCATGTAAGTCAATGGGAAAAAGTGTTTCCGGGCCCAGCAACCTAAAGGAAGTGTAGTACCACCGTTTGGCCACAACGAATATTCTCATCAGACTCCGGCGCACTTCCTGGGGGCTTGGTCAAAAAGCACTTTGAAATGGTGGAGGTGAGGTCCACCACCTGCCCACACCCCCTGTTAAATTGTCCCACCCACATTGTGGATGCTTCCTACGCCCATGTTTTATTCCATGTGTCAAGTCAGGCAAATTGGGTCAAAATGTTATTGCATCAATGATCTGTTAACATTAAAATCAATAAATATATGCTGTAACTATTTTTGCTCTAGGCAACTCAAGGGCTCAGGTAATGTGCCGTCGCCGGCCGGCCGATACATGCCGCGCATTAAGTGGGCCTGTCTGTCAATTAATCCCCGAGCCACTTTCCCCCCCCAGTCCGCCCCTGCCTGTGGGATGAAACTGTCCCTGAGTCTGGTGGTTTTAGTCCGGATGCTGCGGTACCGCCTGCCAGACGGCAGCAGACAGAACAGTTTGTGGCTGGGGTGATGGGGTCTTTGATAATCCTGAGGGCTTTCTTTAAGGTTAACCTGGTATTTTTACTCCACTACATTTATTTGAGTTACTTTACAGATTCTGATTAATGATGTGAAATATAAACAACCCTTAAATCAGACTTTAGTTACAGCTGAGTAGAATTCAGGGAAGGTGATTGTCAAGTGCCAACAATCAGGAGAGATATTTGATTGTTGGTGCTTGAGAAGACTAAACATGTATCTGCAGATCTCTATAAAGCATATTCATTACTGGTTATTCTCTAATGGTTCATTAAAGACTGTATATAATGGCTATTTTGCACATCCCTTTCAAGATTTCAGGATTTTCTAAGGTTTATTGACATATCATATACACAACTATGGTGTAGTTATGCAATGAATGAAAAACTTAGGTCGCAGGTTCCTCAACAGTGCATTACAAGACATCTATCAATATGTGTGTACCTCCACCATTAAACTGTCATATTCTGCACATTTCTTATTCTATCTACATACATCTTATAAGAGTATAATAAATATGTATAATATCGGTTAAAATAAGTGTTTCAACATAGTTAACATTGCAGGAAAGTTGATTGTCAAGTTACAAAACAAACCATGCAATATATTAGACGTTAAGTACTTTGTCAGACTTAACATTTATCTGTAGATACCCCCAAAGCTTTTTTCTTATTTAAAAGATGACCTTAACCTAAAGTATTCTTTAATGTTTAAATAAAGCCTTAGTAGTTTGTCTGTTTTGCACATCCTCCTATCAGGCACTAAACTGTTTTATTGTAGAGATCACTTACAGTATCTTCTTGATATTTGCTCTTCTATATTTATATCATTGACCTTCTACTTTCCCACTATTTTGTATCTTAATATTTAAATGTTTTCATCACATATAACACATTCAAAAGTGCTTTACAAAAATGAAAGACATTAAGAAAAAGGCATTTTAAAACAGTCATTAAAAAGCAACACAATCTACCTGCATTGCAATTACTCTAAACGTGTAATAACGTGCTTTAACCAGTAGGAGGTGCGGGTTAAAAAGCTGTCAAGTTTACAGTGTTAACAAAATAAAATATACTGCTGTTTCTGGTTTAGTTTACGACGGATATATTTAGTTATTGTTTTGATATTTGTAACACAAAAGCGATATAGAAAACCCACAGCAACACAGAAAAGATGGTCTTAACATGACCCAGCGGTCTAGTAGTTAATAAAAAACAATAATATCAAAACAAATTATTACTAATAATTCTACTACTAACTTTATTGTGAAATTAAAACAGAACGGTAAAAGAACAGTTTCCGGTCTATTCTGATGCCCGATCTCTGTAGATCAGTGTTTCTCAAAGTTTTTCATACCAAGGACCACTTAACCAATAAAAAAACACTCGCGGACCACCTTACTCCACAAATATCCAAAAACACATCGTTTTTTATAAATCGCCTGAAAATGGTACAAACAAGTGGCAACATGTGTGATGAAGGTGTTTATCTGGGCTCTATCATGCAATCGAAAGTGAAACTTAAGCTCGTTCCATTGCGGAGATATTCCCGCGAGAGTGCGGAAAACTTAAATACATTTATTTATTTCAAATGTGAATTTTTACCAATATACTCACGGACCACCAGTGGTCCGCGGACCACACTTTGAGAAGCACTGCAAATAAAGAACTACGACAGATGTGTAATATTTAATGCAGCCAAACCATTTATTACAATGCATTCATGTGATGACTTTCAAAGAGTAAAGCAAGCATTGCTGAATAAAGTATGATTTTATCTTTTACGAAACGTTTTTTCTTATATGGAATGCAGTTGGAGGTCAACCAATCACAGAGCTTGAGGACTGATCACGGGGTTTGTCAAGCTAAGCACATGGTGTAGTCCCAAACGATAGCTGAGGATTCTGGGTAGTGTAGTGTCTTCTGCCATCCAAAAACTCCGGAAAAATATTTGTTTTTCCGAATCGAAGGGGGAAAATACAAAAGCATTGTACACAATTTAAACCAATCAATGTTGTGTAATTAACAAGGATAATCTGGTGTGTTTGAGTCGTGCAGATATCACTGTCAAATCAATCGACAGTAAGGAGAATACTTACTTCCAGGTGTAAAATCCTCCGTTATCCAATGGGAATGGACGCTCACATTGCTCTTTGTGTCCGTAATACAATAAAGGGGACATGATCAAATAGGAATATAATTATCTTTTAAATAACGTTAACTAAAGGGAACAATCTATTTGACACAGCAGACACTCTGGCCTTCCTTAAAAACTAACTAATTTAATAAAAATCACAGTTGTATTACACACAACGCACTGTTTTTTGAGAACAAAAATTCGTAACGAATGTAATTTTTACATTCTGACGAAAAATAAAAATTATTATGAATACAAATAAAATAAAAGAAGCCTCCCGTGAGTTACTACAAGCTATAAAGTAGATTTTAAAAACGTTTTATAGAATAAAAGCTCACTGCGGGACGTTGTAGAAATGCGTGTGTGCACCACGACAAAGGAGCCTCATTCACTTTACATTGGGGTTGTTTGCGTGGTGCAGACACGTAAATTTAGCAAAGTTCGTGACTCCACCACGTACTGCGGTGTTAAGGAGTCGTGGTGGAGTCACGCATTCTGGAGAGACCAGGTTGCAACCGAACATGAAAATGGCCGATGGACCTTTAGCACAGTTCGTGTTTATTATTGTCCCAGTAGGTTTATCAAATACATTTAGTAAAGTAAATGTGAAACTCACAAAATTGATGCAGTGATGACGTACTTTTATAGGACGACCCAGAAGTTAGAATCGCAAGGCGTCCCTCAACAAAATCCAATAGGATTTCCCCATTTGATTTCAGGTGATTGCAAAAGTGCCAAAACAGGTTCAGGACTATTTCCTGCACCACTCTATTTTTTATTTCTTTATTTTAGCTATTTTTGGGCAGGCAGAAGGCCTTTATTGGAGATGTTAGTGTCAGGGTGAGCGAAGCAGGCAGGACCCAAATGTAGGAACAGATACGAGGTTTAACTGAAAATAATAATACATTTGATTTATATAGCACACTTTAAAGACAAACGTCATTTCAAGGTGCTTCACAAAGCTATAAGGAAAAATAAGTAAAATGATATCTAAAGGAGCATATTGGATAAAAAATGGCAATATAAAAAATAAAAGGTTAAGAGCATAAAAGGTTTAAAAATAAATAAATAAAGTAAAGGACAGTCAGTAAAATGCTGTGCGGAACAGGTGGGTCTTGAGGCATTTCCTAAAAACTGAGAGTGATGCCGAGGTTCGTATGTTCTCTGGAAGCTGATTCCACAGACGTGGATCCAGGGAGGAGAAAGCACGGTTTCCCATGCCGACCAGTTTTGTCCGCGGAACAGCCAGGAGGTTGGAGCTGTCTGACCTGAGTGTGCGTGAGGTATGGGAATGTTTTCTGGTTAGCAGTTCCTGTAGGTAGGCCAGTGTGGTTGATGGCGTTGAAGACCATTAGGAGGACTTTGTAGTTAATCCGGTGTGTTACAGGGAGCCAGTGGAGTGAATGAAGGATGGGGGTGATGTGCTCTGATTTGCGTGTTTTTGTGAGTATCCGGGCGGCACAGTTTTGTACATATTGTAGTCTCTGAATACCTTTATTTCAAGGCTACATACACATACAGAGCAGAACTCTCTCCCCCGTGAACACATTCAACTTAGACAAGGATCTCACAAAGACTGACAGAGGGTGCGTCTCACTTCGGTTATTTTTCATTTCCTCGCTCCTCGGGCTCGGTATCACCGGAAGTTGATTTGTCTGCTCCATCTTGAGTAGCGTTCCAGTAGCCTCATTTGTGCCGGAGGACCGAGGATCGAGGAGTGATAACGGAGGAGCGATAATCGAGGAACTACCAGACCATCCTCCGGTGAAATCCTCAGACACTCGCCCGCCCCCTTACTGTGTATCGCTGCTGTCAGACGATCAGCTGTGCGGCGTCATCACAAACGGACGTCGCTTCATGTGACGCTCTGGAGGAAAGGACGTCCCATTGCTCTTAAAACTCATTTCCCTGCTTCTCGTGGTTTCCTTGCGTCTCTCCATGCTTCCCTGGTGGGAAGGACTAGTCACAGGGAAACGACCAGAGATTGGGTCGTTACTCAAAAAAAGTAATATATTACATATTACTTATCACTTTAAAAAAAAGTAATATATTACTTGACTTCGTTACTCACTACATGCACGTTACTTTACTTGTTACTTTACTCGTTACTTTACTCGCAGGGCCGCCCCTCCCTACAGGCAGATCACGCAGACTACGGAGGGTGCTTCATTTTGCGGAGGGAGCCTCATCTGAAGCGCAAATGCGGTGCACCTACAGTGTTACTCGTTACTTTACTCGACATCCTCACTCTGGAATCGGAGGTCCTCCTTAGCTATTAGCTTCATGTTAGCATGTTGTCTTTGCAGGTGCTTGTTGAGGTTTGACGTTGTGTTTGCAGCAGTGGATAAAAGCTTCTGGCCTGGACACAGTTTGCACCTCACCGTCACATTCCGGTCCTTTCTTCGGACAAACTCAAAATAATGGGCATACCTCCACCCCTCGAAAGTTATCGCTGTTGACTCAGCCATGTTTATGCACTGCATGTGGACGCACAAGTCGCACCAATGTTACGTAAATATAAACTGCGGCGGAAATCCCTCTTGTCTGTCAAAGGGAGAATCTAGTCATTATATATGTTAGTAGGCTAACTGTAGTGGGATTACTGATTTTAGTAAGTAACGAAGTAACGCATGTCGGGCAATGTTAGTAACTGTAGTGTGATTACTGAATTATAAAAGTTATTTATAAACACGTTACATTACTCCGTTACCGACAAAAGTAATATTATATACATGGATAAAAGTTACAGTGATAAAAGTTACAGTGCAGTTTAAGATATGAATAGTTCAATTAAAAGCAGCGACAAAAAGAAAAGTCTTCAGCCTGGATTTAAAAGTAGTCAGAGTTGCAGCGGACCTGCAGGTTTCTGGGAGTTTGTTCCAGATATTTGGAGCATAATAACTGAACGCTGCTTCTCCATGTTTAGTTCTGACTCTGGGGACAGAAAACTGACCAGTCCCTGAAGACCTGAGAGATCTGGATGGTTCATAATTTAGCAGTAGGTCAGAAATGTATTTTGGGCCTAAACCATTCAGTGCTTTATAAACCAGCAGCAGTATTTTGAAATCTATTCTTTGACACACAGGAAGCCAGTGTAAAGACTTCAGAACTGGAGTGATGTGATCCACTTTCTTAGTGTCAGTGAGGACTCGAGCAGCGGCGTTCTGAATCAGCTGCAGCTTTCTAATAGATTTTTTATTGAGACCTGTAAAGACACCATTGCAGTAGTCGAGTCTACTGAAGATAAAAGCATGGACAAGTTTTTCCAAATCCTGCTGTGACATTAGTCTTTTAATCCTAGATATGTTCTTTGGGTGATAGTAGGCTGATTTAGTAACTGTTTTAATGTGACTGTTGAAACTCAGGTCAGAGTCCATGACTACACCTAGATTTCTGGCTTTATCTGTTGTTTTGAACATTGCAGACTGAAGCTAACTTTTATACGTTCTGCCTTGGCTCCAAAAACCATTACCTCAGTTTTATCTTTGTTTAATTGGAGAAAGTTCTGACACATCCAGTCATTGATTTGTTCAATGCACTTACTCAGTGTTTGAATTGGAGCATAGTCTCCTGGTGAAATAGTTATGTAAATTTGTGTGTCATCTGCATGGGCGTAGGAAGCATCCTGAATGTGGGGGGGACATTTTTAACAGGGGGTGTGGGGGTCCTCCCCCACAGAAAAAAAAATAGATTTCCTGTATTCTGGTGCATTTTAACAGGTGATTTGATACTTTTATGTGGCTATACTAGCATGAGGAAAATGATGGGTACATCATCCAGTTGTAAAGAAAGGAAACATATTTGATTATTAATTCAGAGCCGTCTTTGAATTAATAAAAAGCAGTTTAAATGCCAATTTGTTGTACATTTATATACAACAATAAATATTTGAGTGCATTGAGAGATATTGTTGTGGAGAGTCATTTATATATAAATCGCAAAATACATTTGTGAATCCTTCTGTGAGCATTTATTAATATTGAGACTGATCTGACTCCATACAGATGTTCAGTTCACCTAGGAATGGTATTGACTTAAATGTTCAAATAAATGTTGCTCTTCTGTCTATATTGGTCATATGATGCCCCTTGACTGAAATGCTTCCTGTTCAATATCCCCACTGATTTCCTTAACATTCTGGGATGAGAGTCCACATCATAATTTACTCTAAACTGTCATTTCCCTTTCATCACTCACCTCAGCAACGGACCTCTCTCCACTGTCCCTGTGTTCTGCCTCTGACTCACTCTCAAGCGCCTAGATGTCAAGAGAGGTGGTGAAGTGATCATTATTGATTGAGCAGTATACTCTTTCACATTGAATCATAACAAGTCATACTGAATGTAAATACAACTGACTCTAAAGTAAGTCCCAGTCTGTGACATTGGACATTTTGAAGACTCAAAGTCCCAAGCAGTAGGTAGAATATTAGCTAGTCTATGTAATGTGCACAGAAAATAAATAGTTAACTGAATACTGGGATGGAAATTGCCTATAAGCACTCAGTAAAACATAAACACACACAAAAAGCTTCTGAATGATAAGAAGTATAATTAAAACATAATGCACATTACCATTTTGAGAGAGAGTACCGAAGTTAAAGAACTCAGAAAATAATCTCTTATCGAACTGAGGCTCCAGTAAAACACACTGACGTCTCTACATCATGGTGTTTACATGAGCACAGAGAGATCGGGTTATTCATGTTCCCTGTTTACATGATAAATACTAGTAACCTGGCATTTCGATGCCTTTTCTCATCTAAACTATTCAGTATTTGTATCTCTATCATGACATAAAGACGAAACTCCTCTCCTTACCTCCGCTATCGGCATCGCTTCATACAACAGATCTGAGCTGTCCAACTATGGCAACACTCCTTGAACATGCGCGCGCTATGGGAGAATCTGCCTTGGTACAAATTAGCAGTGAAAACATGGTACGGAGTTTCATTGATTTGGGCATTCTCTCAATAAGCAAGTGGAATGGATTTGATAGTGAAGCTCTGACACAGCGCTCTACAAAGTGCGGCGAGTGGATAGACCGATTCACGGACTTTCCACATGGTAAAAGTGGGGGGGTCTAAACTAATCATTTCAAAAAGTGGGGGGGACTTGTCCCACCCTCATATAATGGCTGCGACGCCCATGGTCATCTGCATAGCTATGGTAACTTATTTTGTTGTTCTTCATTATCTGAGCCAGTGGTAGCATGTAGACGTTAAAGAGAAGAGGCCCCAAGATGGAGCCTTGAGGTACCCCACATGTCATATTTGTCAACTCAGATGTGTATTTACCTATAGAAACAAAGTTGTTTCTGTCCTTTAAGTAGGATTCAAACCAATTTAGAACTGTTTCCGAAAGTCCCACCCAGTTTTCCAGTCGGTCGAGTAATATGTTGTGGTCAACAGTGTCAAACGCAGCACTGAGATCTAATAATACTAACACTGAAGTTCTGCCACTGTCTGTGTTTAAGTGGATGTCATTAAAGACCTTTACAAGAGCAGTCTCAGTGCTGTGGTTTGGACGAAAGCCTGACTGGAACACATCGAAACAGTTATTTAAATGCAAGAAATTACTCAACTGTTGAAAAACAACTTTTTCAATGATTTTACCTAGAAATGGGAGGTTTGATATGGGCCTGTAATTGTTCATTACTGAATCATCTAGATTATTCTTTTTTAAGAGCGGTTTAATGACTGCAGTTTTCAGGGCCTGTGGAAAAATACCTGAGTGAAGAGATTAGTTTACTATATGAAGTAGATCTGAGGCCATGCAAGGAAAAACATCCTTGAAAAATCCTGTTGGAATAATATCAAGGCAGCAGGAGGAGGATTTCAGAAGTTGTATAATGTCCTCTATGTTTTTATCATTAATCTGATGGAATTGTGTCATGGTGTTTGAATTGATGTTAAGTGGACACAGAGACAACACATTTGCTGTACCTGATGCAGAGGCACTGACTGCTTGTCTGATTTTCTGAATGTTGTCAGTGAAGAAGGCAAATTCATTGCACGCCCTGGTGGATAGAAATTCAGAGGCTACTGACACTGGGGGGTTAGTTAGTCTGTCGACGGTAGCAAACAAGGCACGTGCGTTGTTTTTGTTTTTGGTAATGATGTCAGAGAAGAACGATTGTCGTGCGTTTTTCAATTCCAAATTATAAAGGCCAAGTCTCTCTTTATAGATTTCAAAGTGCACCTGGAGATTTGTTTTTCGCCACCTGCGTTCAGCTTTTCGACATTCTCTTTTCTCTGTTTTCACGGTCATGGCCTTTCTCCATGGAGATATTTTCTTCCCAGTCACTTCCTTTACCTTAGTTGGAGCAATGGCATCTATAACATTTTGAATTTTTGAATTAAAATGATCTACTGGCTCATTTACTGAGATGTTAGCAGGGGCAAGTGTGGAAGAAAAATTCTGAGTAAACATTTCCCTAGTATTTTCAGTCAAATATCGCTTTGTGGTTATCTCTTTTTGAAAAAATGTGTGAACAGAAATAGAGCTCTTAAAGAAAACACAGGAATGATCAGAGAGTGCAACATCAGTCACCACAACCTTAGAGATATTCAGACCCTTTGAGATAATTAAGTCCAGAGGGTGCCCCTTATTGTGCGTGGGCTCCGTCACATGCTGAGTCAGTCCATAGCTATCAAGAACACAAAACAGTTATTTTGCCCCTCTGTCCTGGGGGTTGTCAACATGGATGTTAAAATCACCAACAATGACTAGACGATCAAAGTCAATACACACTATAGACAGCAGTTCAGTAAAGTCATCAAAAAAGCTTGCACAGTATTTGGGTGGTCTATAGATATTTAGGAACAGAGCTCGAGAGGAGCATTTCAGCTGAAGGGCCACATATTCAAAATAATCAAAGTTCCCATAAGATGTCTTCCTGCATTGAAGGGAATCATTGAACAGAATAGCAACTCCACCCCCTTTCTTATGCATTCTTTCCTGACTCATAAAACTAAAGTTGGGAGGTGTTGATTCGATAAGAACAGCTGCACTGTTATTTTGTTCAATCCAAGTTTCTGTTAAAAACATAAAATCGAGATTGTGCTTAGTGATAAAATCATTGATTAAAAACGTTTTTCCTGCCAAAGACCTGACATTTAATAAAGCTAGTTTAAGTTTGTTAAACACACTATCAGTCATGTTTTTTGTAACAAGCTGTGGCTGACATGGAATCACTGCTAAATTAGATAAACTCACACAAACGTTTGAGCGCTTCCTGTATCTAAGATGATTCACGGCTCTTAATCTATTACCTATCAACACAGATATCGGCAAAGCTATAGGCAGGCAGGGCCCCGGCATGTCCTGGAAAGAGTTGAGAGTGCCATACGCCCTTGAGCCTGGACCCAGCACATATCAGTAAAAGTTTGTTGCATTTTGTACACACACATCCTTATCAGGCTTCGGAGACTGCAGATGCTTTCTTGATGAAGACGGGGGAGATGGTGCGCGTCTCTGCTTCAGTGATTTTGGTGGGCGTCGTTGAGGAGCGGGGGTAAAGGACATGCTGCCAGCCCTGCGTATCGCCTTAGTTTGGTTATTGAACTCCAGGAAGGAATCGGTGCCAACCCTCTGTATCTCCTTCATTTGTCTCCCATAATCAGAACATTCCTCAGGCGGGTGCAGTGATAATTCTTCAGGGTTTTCTGCGCGATGTGTTGTGTCTTTCTCCTGTTTTGATTCCTCTTGCCGCTTGTCCTTGGCAGAGGGAACAGATTGATGACGCAGGCAGTTGAATATGTTAGAGATAAACAATTTCACTCCTGACTTGTTCAGGCAAACTCCATTTGCCTTGAAAAGATGTCTGCGATCCCAGAAAAAGTTAAAATTGTCAATAAAATGGACAGAATGGTCAGTACAGACAGTTGAAAGCCAGGTGTTCAGTGCAAACAATCTGCTGAATCTCTCCACTCCTCTTCTGACTGGCGGTAGAGGGCCACTGATGAACACCTCTGCATTTAGAGAGCTGACAGTTTCCAACAAACATTTAAAGTCTTCTTTCAGCACTTCTGACTGTTGTTTCACAACATCATTTGTTCCAATGTGCAGTACCACATTCTTCACAGTTGGATGTTCAACCCCAATATGCAGGATCTTCTCAGCCAAGTCAGAGACCACATCCTTGGGAAAACAGAGTACTTTGGTGTTGTTCTTACTACACAGACCTTTTACATCTCTTACAGCAGAGTCACCCACAATCAGAGTTTCAGGCCCAGTCGTTAGCTTTCCCTCTAGCCTTTTACTTTTGGAGTAGCTATTGGTCCTTACCCTGCTGTGTGAAGAGGACAGGTTATCCAGGTAATCAGAAAGAGATCTCTGGTTCTCGGTCAGCGGAGCGTATCTGTTCTGGATTGGCACACTTGGTGGTTTAGGAGGATTGTTTGTAATTCTCCCTTTAGCAGCTGTCCACTGCTGTTTCCTAGTAGGAACAGGGGTTGAAGAGGCGCTCTTCCTGGATGATAACAATGCAGGCCAGCCGGTCGCATCACAGATTTCAGAGCGCTGGGCTCTGCCTGTTATCCGTCCTCCCAAATCCCATGGAAATGATTTACTCTTAGGCTTTGCACCCAGAGAGTTCCAGGGAGGACTACCAATTGTAGATTTATTACCCAGTACACATAGGGTGACCAAACGTCCTCTTTTGCCCGGACATGTCCTCTTTTCACGCCCTGTCCGGGTCGTCCGGGGGGGGGGGGGGGGGGTTTATAAATTCATGAAAATGTCCGGGTTTTGCGGACCGTTTGCATGTACTTAAATTGACTGGCGCATTGCACAGAATACTACGGTACTCTGTTGCATGTGTGACGTAATCCCTGAGTCTGACGCTTTGTGGGCGGCTCTACAACTACGCTGACACACAAACAGAGGAAGGGGACAGAGCGGACCGCAGCTCACATTCACAATGCCAAAGCGCAAATGTACTTTTACAGATGAATTGCAGAAGAAATTCCAAATGTACCGACCCGGTCGTAACAAATGGGAGGCGGAGTGCACCGTGTGCAAAGCTTGCACATACGTGTGTGTGTCCAATAAAGGTGCAGGCGATCTTAAAGCGCACATGGACACAGACAAACATAGGAAAGCTGTGCAAGGTGAGAGTTTATCGGCAAAGTTGACAGACTTCTTTGTTAGACCAGGCAAAACAGAGGATGCTGTAAATGGTGGGATGGAGGGTGCGTTTGCATTTCACACTGTGAAACATCACAACAGCTACAGATCTATGGATTGCACAAGTGCCTTGCTAAAAAAAGCATTTCCAGACTCTGACACTGCCAAAAAATTCAGTAGTGCGCGCACTAAAACCGAAGCCATTGTCAATGGTGTTATAGCGCCCCACTCGATTGATGTCGCACATGAAGCACTCAAAGAAATCCAGTACTGTGGTGTTTCTACAGACGGGAGTAACCACGGAGCAGTGAAAATATTCCCAATCATAATCCAGTACTTTGACTGGAAGAGGGGGTGGCATGCAAACAAAATTAATCGAGGTTAAAGACACACCAAATGAGACAGCAGAAACCATTGCACAATATCTCATTGAAACATTGGCAAAAAACAATTTGTCTGAAAAATGCATTGCATTTACTGGCGACAATTGCAACACAAACTTTGGAGGAATCCGACGTGATGAAGGGGGAAAGAATGTGTTTGCAAATTTGAAGAGGTTGCTGCAGAAGAACACTCTGATCCGTGTGGGTTGCCCAGCACACATATTGAATCATTGTGTTCATCATGGGGCAGACACAATAGATATTGACCTTGAGAATATCATGTTCAAAATCTACCAGTACTTCCACATTTACACTGTGTGCACGGAGAGCCTGAAGGAGTACTGTGATTTTGTTGACATTGAATACAGAAGGATGCTTTCTCACAGCAAGACAAGGTGGCTGTCATTGTTCCCAGGCATTGAGAGGATGATACAGATGTTTCCAGCCTTAAAGGCATTCTTTCTGTCTCAGCAAAAACCACCCATAGTGATCAAGAAGTTTTTTGAAAACAAATTCAGTGAGATCTACCTCTGGCACATGCTCTCACTCATGTCTGCGCTCCACACCCACATTCAAGACATGGAAAAGGAGAAGAACTCCATTATGGAGGTAAAGAAAATAATGAACAGCATCCACACCATTCTTCTTGAACGCAAGAGCAACAACTTCATGTCCCTTAAAGTTAAGGGACTACTGGCACAAAAGCGTAGTGATGGACTTGGTAAGGAATATGACCAGTTCTGTGCTGATGTGCAAGGCCTGTACAGTACATGTCTGGAGTATCTGGAGAAGTGGATGACTCCCATGGAAGAGTTCTCCACATTCACGTGGATGGATCTGAGTGAGCCACCAGAGTGGAATGATGTGGAGGCCTGCATCAAGTTCCTAGGAGAGAAGGGGGTGGTAATTGATGATGTCAAGTGTTTTGACCAGGTCACCAATCTGAAGAGATTCACAGAAAGGTGCAACCGTGATGAGGAGTTCAGTGGCCTGCAGGTGCACCAGAAGTGGACCAAATATGTTGAGAAGGCCAAAAGCATTGCATGTTACTCAGAACTACTGAAGATTGCACAGTTTGTCTTTGCACTTTCCTCTCACAATGCAAATGTTGAGAGGGTTTTCTCACTGATGCAGAGCCAGTGGACCAAGGAGAGGAACCAGCTGTCTGTTGAGTCACTGAAGGGGATTCTATTTGTGCAATACAATTTGAAAGACATGTCTTGCAAAGACTTTCATGCTTATTTGTTGAGCAACCGAAAACTGCTGGGAAAGATCAGCTCCACAGCTAAATATCGATGGGCAGACAAGGAGGATGAAGAAGAAAAGCAAGATGAAGAAGATTGAAGTATGCAGCTATGGAGAGAGAGAAAGCTATGTAGCTGTGGGAGAGAAACTTTAAACTTTTAATTTTAAATTGGGACCCTAGAAAACAGTTTGAAGCTAGAAATATGTGAAAAGTTGTCGTTTCACTGTGGTTGTTTACAATGACAGGGCCTGGAATTGTGTTTACAAACATTTAAAGTAGGCTTATATTTGGTTCATGGTGCCTCAAAATGTGTTTGGTTTGATTTAGGTAATCAAGTGTTATGTTATGTTCACTAATGGAAATTATGCAAATGTAAAATCCCAAACTGCATAGTGCACTTTTAAAATAATTAGATTAGTATCTTTGTGAGGTTACTGTTTTATTGTTTACATTGACAAGATACAAAGAGATTATTTGTTAAAGCTGGATTTTCTATTTTCTACTATTTCATATATTTAGTTATTTATTTTTGTCCAGTAAGACTTGAAAAGAGAGCTATTATTTTGTTACAGGTTGATGTTTAAGTTATTCTTGTGCATTTGAGATTTGTCAGAGATAATTCTAGGCATAATAAAGCATGTTGATTGTTGAGTAAACTTGGTTTGGTGTGTCTTTGGTTATAGAGAGATATTATTGTGTTATATACAGTAAAATAATATAAATAATAATTATATATCCATACAGAGGAGGCATACTTTAAAACAATAAGGCATCTTTGAGTAAACGTTGAGTATCATTAAGTATCTCGAGGCTGGGGGCAGCATGTCCTCTTTTTTGGAAATCAAAATATGGTCACCCTAGCAGCCCTCCTGTTCCTTGGAATCCTTGTAGCTGCTAACTAGCTGTGAGTTAGCATACCCTTCTCCATTATTTTGCAACACTGGTAAAGTGGTGTCATTCCCACGACAAAGTCCATTCACTTCCACGTTAACTTCCAACCCTTGCATTTTCATTTCCAACACAGCCATCTTCTGTATACGTTTTTGGAAGTCATCTGTAGAGACCGGAGGCATTTTGCTACCAACTAGCTTAAGCTAAATAGCATGCAGTAGCCTACCAGGCTTTAGCTGTTGCTAGGCCACGCTACTGTAAGACTGAGGTCGTCGTAAAAATGTTGAAATATGGCTGAAACCCTCCGTCTATTTACGAAGATTAACTGTCCCAGTGATAAGTTAATGTCCAGGAGCCGCTGCTCGAAGTTTTCAGAGAATAAGAATAGGAAAATCAGCATAAAAAGTAAGCAGAGGCAGGAGCAAGCAGAAAAGCGTCTGCACTGTAAGAAAGATAAGACAGGACAAAATAAAACACAGACAGATCGTGACAGTTAGAGTTGTAAGAGTTTGGCCCGCACCACTATATGTTGATATTTAGTATGATGTGTATTCACTTCCAAAACTGCACCATGGTTAAATGCATTTCAGTGCGTACATCAGTAAGTGAACGCAACACTGTTCACACAACGGTGATGTTCAGCAGTCAGGTCAGCCTGGTGTCCCTCTGCCTCCTCCCCGTCTCTCCTGCACTGACGCTGCATTGTGGTGAGCGTTTGGGACGAGCCTGAGGCAGAGTTTTCCTGGCAGGAAGGTCATGTTGATGCGAGCTATAAGTGTGATGGTATCTTTTCCAATGATTCTATTGTTGTCATGATCATAAAGGTGGTAAGTGCAGACCAAACTGTAGCCGTTGTCCTCACAATCACAACCCATTTTGAGGCACTGATAATGAGCTCCATTGCCTCAGTGAAGGACCAATGAGAGATCCCCAGCATGACGCCTGCTTCCAATGGTTGCCAAGCTGTGGTAAATTCTGATGCTGTGCAAACAAGAACCATCTGATTAGCTAGCATACAATGTTATTGTGTGCATAGCTAACGTCATGTAAAGGCTAAAGATGACCCTTCGTAGAAACTCACTTAAACAATTAGCAGGTAGATTTGAGTGCAGTTACAAATTCTGATTACTGCAACAATAACACAATGCCGAGGAAAATAACTGTCAGAATAACGTTATTAGCACATTTTACAACTTGAGGACCGAATGTTTTTAATAAGGGCTATACAAATGTTCATACTGGGTAGTTTATTTAGTTTTTAAAAAAGTATCCAACGATTTACAGACCACTCTTTCCCAAGGTAAGTCAAGGAAAAAGTGTTTCCGGGCACCGCAACCTATATGGAAGTGTAGTACCGCCGTTTGGCCACAACGAATATTTTCCTCAGAGTCCGGCACACTTCCTGGGGGCTGGGTTTGCTATCCTGACTCCAAATGGTGGAATGAGCTCCCCATTGACATCAGGACAGCAGAAAGCTTACACATCTTCCGGCGCAGACTGAAAACTCATCTTTTTCGACTCCACTTCGAGCAATAAAATGGAAAATAAATATAAAAATAAAAAACCAAAATAAAAAGCACTTAGATACTAACTTAGCACTTACATACTCACAGAGCACTTATATACTAACAAAGGACTGGCTAATCTAAAGCCAGTTGAGTAGCACTTGAAATGTTTTGGCTCTATGAAACCTGATTATATGATTCTGTTTTCTTCAAGTTTGTATCTTCTTGGTCAAATGCACTTATTGTAAGTCGCTTTGGATAAAAGCGTTAGCTAAATGAAATGTAATGTAATAATAATGTTTTCTTAACAGCTAAGGGTTAAAGGTATTGTATTGTTTTAAGCCTTCTGCCTTTCCATACTGATGGCAAAGCACCTGATTATGAGAATCAAATGTAAGTGAAAGTGATGACCATAACATAAACGCACAGTAGTGTTACATTATTCAAGGGAGCTGAGTGTGTATGTTTAATGAACGTTTGAAATACCATTACAATTCAGTACACTTAATAACTCTTAAATAGGAATTTGGAGGAAAATGCTTCCAGAACCAATAGACCTTCCCACTTTGCCTTTCTATTAGACTGTGATATAGTGTTTGCATAGTCGACTCTTCAGCCTGATGTTAGAGCAGATACTCAGTGAGCAGTCAAACAGAAGGGTTCATACACTGGGGAGCAGGAACATGCTCAGCTAATCTGACCTATCTGTACAATACGTTCATGTTGTGTCCAGGTGGAATTGGTGAAATTGTTGGCCTGACAATTGCACTACAGTTCAGGGAGTCACATAAATAGTTTTTGATTACTCTTCAATGGATAATGAACATCTATTCCAAATGTTATGGCGGTCTTATTATTAGCTGTGCAGATATCTGATTTAGTCCAAAGAACCAACAATTGGGCTCATTTGAGGTGAACATATCTGCACTTTACTTGTTGTTCTAAGTTTGAATCCTTGCACTTATTGTGTGTTTGTTTGGATAGAAGTGTCAGCTAAATGCGATGTAGTGTGCGTGTGTGTGTGTGTGTGTGTGTAACAATAAACAAAGTATCTGTCAAAGTGTGACGTAGTCCGTTATTTTCTATGTGAGACTTCACCGTACACTCACTGTCACACATGTATAGGCACATAAGCACACACACACACACACACACACACACACACACACACACACACACACACACACACACACACACACACACACACACACACACACACTGGAAGACGCTGTATTGATTATGATGAGTCCTTCATCCTTTCAGGTTATTAAATTATTGATCAGAGACAAAGACTTTTAATGGAATCCAAATGTTACGGTGTGTGTATGTGTTTGTCTAAATGTGTATTGCTTGTGCACAAGTGTGCATGTACGGGTCGCCATCTCTGTGTTTACGATGCCTTTCCTCCAGCACGTCAATCTTTCCCGATGACACACACACACACACACACACACATACCATGTATACGTCACTTCAGGGGACATTACATTGACTTACATGCATTTCCTGGAGACTTATCCTAACCTTAACCATATCAAACGCATGCCTAACCCTAACCCTTACCCTAATCCTAACCAAGTCTTCACCCTAAAATGAATGAAGGGAGGCGAGTCCCCACACGTGATTGTGTAAACAGATTTAGGTCCCCACAAGTATAGTAATGCTAGGCCACACACACACACACACACACACACACACACACACACACACACACACACCTAAAACACAGAGTAAACAGCGGGAAGCTGGTCATTAACCCTCGTTAATCTGCTGGTTAATTATTTAACATCGTTCCTGTATTTGAATTCTTCATGCTCTCTGTCACACACCCTTAAACAGGAATACTACAGTGAACCACTGAATTGCATATAAAATGAATAGGTGTGAGTTTTTAGGGAGTGAGGTTTGATATCACATCATTTGTGAACGAATTCAGTTTACAAATCCTCACATCATTTTTTGTTCGACCCCTGGGCGGCTAGCCAGCTAGCTTTTAAATATATAAAGTTAGTTACCAAGAATAAAATGTGTTCATTTGTGGTTCTGCCATCAGCCAAATCTTAAGGCCCGGACACACCAAGCTGACACCAAAGAACTGACACAGACGGACCCCCGACTGTTGTATCCAGGGCCGTATCCACCATTGAGGTCACCGAGGTCCGGACCTCTGTAATGTTTTCCGAGCTGTGTGTATAACAAAACTTGTGAAATAACTGCACTAAACGGGGTTCATTGTAGTGATTCCATTTACTGACGATGGGGGCGCTGCATAACTACGTAGCCTCGATTTATGCAAACAGGAGAAGACGACATGTATCAACAAACCACCGCAGCCCGGACTTGTATCGGAGCAGCGGAGGAGTGATGAGGTATCTAGAGATCTGAGTCCAGTGGGCTGCTTGTGTTTCTGTTCATCAGGACATCATATGACCAGCAGATCCTGTGTGAACGCTCTACGTTAGTCAGTGGACGTCCGACAACATGCACACTAACTTATATTGCAGCTTTAGGCTAAACTTTGGTTTAAATAGCGTGAATAAACTAGCTAGAGAGCTAAAGTGAATTACGTTCATCCAATGTCAGAAGGATTACCTTTTAACAAACGTTGTAATGCTTTTCTTTCATTTCAATTTGAGTAAAACATTGGAGATATAACATTGTATTGTTTTCTTTTTACACTGACTCAGATATAATGAAAAGACTACGTCAGTCGAAGCTCAGCTATCTATCTGTCTATCTATCTATAACAATAGTCTTCATTTACAATATAGACAATAGGCATAATTTTAAAACAACATACATCTATTGCAGTTATGATGTCATAATAACATACAATTGTATAAAACACAATTTGCTTACATCTTTGTTCTCTTTTGAGATCAAACAAAACTGATTTAAAGTAAAAAAAAGAATGCAAACAAACAAGTGAAATGAACTAAATTGCTGAATTGCTTTTAATTCACTGGCAGGAGCGACAAGTGAGGAGGAGCAAAAAGTGAACAACGAGGGAGAGATTGAACAAAGAGAAAGAGTAGAGGACAGAGAGAGTAAAGAACAGGAAGAAGACAGAGAGACTCAAGAAGATGGAAGAGAGGCTGCAGGTTATGGAAAGGAGAGAGACATAGAAAATGAATGTTGACAATGTTGAGTGATCATTTTAGCCTCTTCCTCATGTCCAGATCATAAATAGTAACAATCAACTGATTCTTATGCACTACACCTTTAAAAATAATTGATGCTGCAGCCCACTGACATGGTTTGAAATCAATATATTATCCAATGTGTGACCCCCCACAGGACTTAAAAAGCACCTAACTAGATCATGAAAATCCCGAAATCTCGGGGGAGTATACCCCCGAACCCCCCTAACATGTTTGGACCTCGGTATTTAGGAAATCCTGGATACGGCCCTGGTTGTATCGCCTCGCGTCTCTGCGTTTTGGCCATGTGTTGCACTGGAACACACCGCAAAGACTTCAGCCGACGGCCAAGTAGCACGTACGAACTGCGCATGCGTGAGTGGCAATAACTCTCCTTACCAGCAGGCGGCAGTAGTGTGTATTCATCATTCAAAAGAGGCAACAACCGGAAGACAGACTGCGTGATAACCGAGAGAAGAAGAACAGACTGCGTGATATAAACAAACAACACATAGCGTGTGCGTTCCATTTTCACTCTACAGCGAGAAGCTCACAGGGCTTTCCCGAACCTGCGTCGAGAGCTGGAGTTAAATGAAATCTCAGATTTGCCTTCTTAATAGTTTGTTTGGGTCCCTCACTTCCGTTTCGCTTCTCATGAACTGATTCGCTAGCTGAACAGCCAATCAGAGTGATTTCTTTTGCCGACAGCCTTTGGCCGTCTGCCTGGTTGAATCGGTGGGCAGTCGGCCAAAGGCTGTCGGCAAGGCTGAAAAGATACGACGGTGCGGGACACACCAATCTGAGTAGGGCGTGTCGACGCCTATCGACGGCCAAAATCGGCTTGGTGTGTCCGGGCCTTTAAAGCTGAAGAGCCAAGCCGTAACGTGATCAAATTGCATCATTTGTATTATTTATTTTAAACTGCAACAGGTCCGTATAGAGTAGAAGTTATCTTAGCCTTATGTCAATGGTGCCAAGCCATACAAGCTATGCTAACTAACAATTAACGGTTACAAACAAATAATTCAGACAAACATGTTTTTAATTCAACACATGGTGCTAGCACTGCTATGTAACGCAGTGGCGAACCGTGTCTATCACAACTGGACCTTCTGTAGACAAACACACCCCCCCCCCCCCCCCCTCCGTCTTTTCACTGAATTGTCGTCTTCAAAAGGGTACTCACAACAATTCAGCAACAACATCATCTCCACCTGTTGCACTTGTCATTTCAACGTTAAAAACAATAAAACGGCATGAATTGCTTCGTCGCATTCATCTGATCCTCTGTCTCGAGCCAGTTAACTAGCGGGCCTTCTAGAATACCCTGGAACCGAGGGGAACTCTGAAAGAACACGCCCATTGGCTACAAATCAATATATGATTGGTTGATCAAACTGTCAGTCCAAACGTACGCTCTCATTCAGTGCAACGGCCAGGGCATTCGATCAAGGATGTAGAATACCTTGGTTGAAGGATATTCTACCCAGAGACCCAGAACAAGATCTGATTGGTTGCTTTCTTTTCTAACACAAAACCACTGAAATGCGTAGTGCATGGTCCGAGAAGGACAAACAAATCAACGTAACACTGTAATATTACAGATCAACAACACAGATACCATTCTCATTTATTCATTTTATTTATAGAATTAAATCGAATTTGTTTGTTTTATCTGAGTGTTCCAGGGTATTCTCTGAATACCTTGAAGGCCCTGACGGTTTGCCACTGATGTAGTAACGTGATGCAAAGACACTTACATTATTTTAAAAACACAGTTAATACGGTGAATTCATTTTGTTTTCTCCGCTCACGTCATGGCCAGTCAAGGCAAAGCGTGGTATTTGAACACACACACACACACACACACACACACACACACACACACACACACACACACACACACACACACACACACACACACACACACACACATGTTGTCCCTCTGTCTTATCTCCTGCTGAGCTCTTCTCTTGTGTGTTGTCTGTCTGGTTTCCTCGTTGCCCGGCCCCTCACTATCACATCAAAACCGGAGATGATGGTTCCAGTCACCGTCCAGGAAGAAAAACATGTCAGACCTGTGGACAGAATGTAAGAATCTAAAATAATTCCATCTCATGAGGGACAAAGAAAAATGGAGATTGCTCAGTTTTCGAAAAAGAACATCTACATTGTGAGGGTGATCAAATATTCTCAGCAGACTTGCACAATATTTACCATAATTGCCCTCGGGCGTTCAACCGAGTTAGTTCAGGTGTGGAGGAGGAAGAGGCCACGGGCTATTCTTAGATCAGGCAGGAGGCAAGATGGCTACATGCTGCTTAATTTGCTAGCTGGGTGGACTCGCTTTCGTCTGAGGGGTTGAGAACTAAATCAAATGTGCAATGAAAAAACCCAAACACTGCATTTCACTGAATTGGTAATTCCTAATGGTGCTTGATTTAATTATATTTTCATATTCTGTCAAATTACGTTTTAGCCTTGGGTCAGATCTTAGCACATGACAAGTAGCATGTTTGTATGCAAAATGTTCAATTGAAAAGGTCGCATACTGTTTTATTTTCAAAGTTTATAGATGTATTCTATGCTAGACATCAGCCATTTAAGAATAATTAGAAGTAGAAGTATGGAAGGATAATGGTTAGCCTTTTAAATCAAATGAAATATTAAAATAATTGTGTTTCTTTGTCTCCAGGACAGGTTGCATTTTTGGAGCCTTAGGCTAAATCTGTGTAGGCCCCCCCCCCATTTTTTAACAATGCATCCCTTTAACACAGCTTACCACAGACTCTTACCTAAGTGTAACATATCTGCATCCTCCCTGTGGTTCTAGCTAGCGTATAGCTGAACTTAAATAGCTGACGTTAGCTTTGCTTGACCATAATAATACGAGGTTTGCCAAAAAAACAATTGTTCTTATAAAGTACAGTAAAATACATAGGGTCCCGGGCGCCTATTGCCTGGTCTCTTTTAGAAGTTCATATTAAAATGTCTTGCTCGGCTTATTCAAGCTAGCACCAACAAGAAGACATTTGGCACACATCATGATTCATCACACGTCTCTGTAAAATGTACCATTTATGTGAGAGTAACAACTCAAAGCGACGAGCGGTATGTATTTGGTATTAGCAAACAGAAATGATACAGAGTTTATTTGCGTTTGGAACAGGAAAGGGAGATCTGATATCAAGTCTTAACTCAAAGAGAAGCTTTATTGGCATGACCATATCAAAGCATAGTAAACCAAAGCATATTGTACAAATGGTACGACAGTAAAACAAGTGTATTTGTATAGAGTTACTCAAGAAGCATGTGGGGACGGATTCTAAAGTCAAGTCTGATCGTACGTACTAAGAGCTGTCCACTTTGGATCAAAAGACACCAGATCTCAGAATTTCCATTTCCTGTATCAAGTGTGCTTTTCCACTGAGTGTGTCTTCAGTTTGTCTCGAACAAAAGCAGTGTTTGCATCTGAATGCAGGCTCGTTTCACTGCAGGCCAAGCTGGGCACAAACTGCTGCTGAAAACACAAATGATATTAGGTTAGTTAAAATCAATAATATTAAGTTGAACCTAATATTTTGTATTTAAACTTAATATTATTGCTTTCAACTAACCTTATACAGTTATGTGAAATCTGTTGACATAATACATTTATTTAAAGTCCACGTTGTAGTTTTCTCAGTGTGTCTGTCTGATGATATTTAAATGCCCGTTCTCTACTCTGTGTCATCTCTCCCTGTCTCTCTGTTGCTGCCTGTGATGTCTCCTTGCTTGCTGAGTTTGATTTTCAGATGTACAATGATGCAAGTGAAAGCAAGTAAATAAACCGGTTATATACATTATCTGCTCTCTATTTTCCTTGCCTCTCTGTCCCCTCTCTGTGATTCCACTGCACACACACTGGAACAAAGCACGCTGAGACAGAAAGCGTATCCCTAAGCTTTCCTCAGAGCATAGTAAAATGAAATACAGCGAGGAGGAGGAGGTGGGAAGATAGAGAGGCTCTTAGGTAAATTGTTTTGTCGGATTAATGTTGAGGATAAATAAGAGAAATCTGAGGTGTCGCTGAGCTGTGATGAGCTCCATCACTCCGTCGCCCTAATGAAATCACCCCGCTTCTCATATTTCACTCAGCAACACAATCTGATTAAGGCCTCTTCCAAATATGGACACACCCTCCTGTGTCATGCTAACACTGTGCTGAGAGATCACAGCCCTGCTACTCTCATAGAGAAGTGCTGAAACCAATTTCAGTTTGGGTGCTGTTATGACTTTCCAGTCAGGCAGAAAATAAGACATTTTGTGTTTACTCGAACACAGGGGTCACCAACCTTTTGTCACTGAGGTACCTGAAGGATGGAGGGCTGCTTGTTTGATATCATCTTCCTGAAGAATATACATTTGCAGTTTTCCTTTAAATAATGAATATTATAATTTGAATAGAGTACATTTGATACCATTATTGTTATTATTATTATTATATATTGCTACAGTCTTTGGTCAACACCGAGAGCAGGTGAGAGAGTATTTTCCCACTGCAGTGACAGCATAGGGCAATATAACTGCTGCTATTGGCCCAAACTGTTAAATATGAACAGCACGATTTAAAGGTGAGTGTTTGTGTGTTTGCCTCGGACAGACGTGTTTGTTTTGTTCTGATGGCAGAGACTGCTGACACACAGAGACTGAATCAGCAGAGCACTTCACACACAGTTTAGAAGTTTGGAACATTTCTGCCAGCAAAGCGATCAAAAGTAGAAAATGCTATTTCATTTACCGACCCTGAAAACACTTGCTACACAGGGAAAGGGAGATTTCCCTTTGTCAACTTGACCCCCCAGCAGTTCTAATCTCTTTCATTAAACATTATTATTTACCAACCTTTTGCCCCCTGTCTCTGCTCTGCACCACGGTTCTAAGCACACACAGAGGGCGTGATGCCAGAGCCAGGCACCTACATGGTATTATATCTAATGATATGATAAATCCTGCTGATGATGTTTCTTGTTTCCAGCCAAAGCAGAACATGAGAACTCTACCTGCGTGTGTTGAGTGAGATGAAACAAAAGGATGGGATTTGAGGTGTTTGACAATCCTAACAACTAATAGAACCTGATGCTGGCTGAATAGCTATATCTCATCAGAAGTTTGAAGAACCTGATTGGGTCACAGCAACATTTTAGGAAGCCCTTGGACTGTCTGACAGGAAATGCTGACAACAGTCACTTTGAAAATAGGCTCTGGCTCATGACCCTTTGGGCCCTTGCTTTCTACATGCTGTTTCTCTAAGTGTTATCAATATGTGGATAAATAATGACTAAAAAGCATGAGGTGAAATCTAAGGTTGTTCTCAACCGAGGATAATTTCTCCAACCAATCGATTGGACGGCATTGTTTTGTTCATATTTAACCCTGCAGCAGTTGGGGTGACTTTTGTGATTTCTCTGTTGTATACATTCTCCTAAAGTTAAGAGAGCCAGTGACTTTTCCTAACGTCACTGTTATTCATCACAGTGTCTAAGCTACAGGCAAACAGGACAGAACAGCCTAACAAACATACGGCTGAGCAGAAGCCCATTTTAATCTGCTTTATCATTCAGACAAATCTTAAATTCCTAAATGTGCTGTTTTTCATCAACTATTCACATTACATTACATTTAGCTTCTATCCAAAGCGACGTACAATAAGTGCAATAAACCATAAAGATTCAAACTAAGGACAACAACAACAACAACAACAGTGCAACATATTCCCTTCAAACAAGCAAGATCATTGTAAGTTAAACTCTTAAGTCCTTTTTGTTGTTGTTGTATTGGCCAAGGTACAAGCGACACAGGTGTGTCTTCAGTTTGCCACAGAAGATTATGTATCACGTCTATAGAATCCGATAATTCAATAATCATACAGTTAATAAACTATTTGAATACGGTAAAACAATAATATTTTAGTGTGTGGTGCTCCTCTTGAAGGTTTTTTAAAATGACGTTTCATCTGGACTCTGTGTGGTTGGAACAGATTTGTGTGAGTCACTAAAAGATTGTGAATCCTGATCTGATGTCTGTTTGGCTTTATCCAAAGACTAAAGAGAAAGGTGTTTGTAAGACCTGCTTTTCCATATTTTATTATGTCACTACCTGTTTAACATTCATTATTGGTTTTGCTAACAGTGTCTCGATGAGAGTGAGATTGTTTGCTGTTGTCGCTCCACTTGCTAACAGCAACATATTCACATTAATACCTGCACAGCGCTCCAATGGAGACGTTAGGGGCTCTCCTGGTGATGCTGCTAATTTGTGAGTGTTGGCTCGGCCAGCCAGAAACTCATTACCTGTTTTCAAATGTAATCCATCCAGCCCAGCCTGCACACTGCAGAGGCCACAATGCCATTACAACTCATCAAGGAGGAGAAGAGAGGAGGGGGGTTAGTTAGTGAAGGGCTGAGGGTAAAGATGTTGGGATTGTGAATGTATGAGACTTGTTTGGACAATTCAAATTTAAACTACAGCAAAAATGTGAAACTGGAGTGCAAGGGCTCCTTCAAAAACCGGAAAGAATATTGACGTCCTGCAAGTTACCAACTAAAGGAGGAGTAAGTTCAGGAGATGCTTGACAACAACAGACTAGGCTGGAGTGGTGACTGTATCAGCAGAGAAAGAAAGATTCCTTTTCCTCAGGAGTTTCCCGAGGTCCTATGAATCCCATATGAGCCGGAATGGCGAATGTGGCTGTGAGGGAGTGCGTTCTTCTTTCAGCCAGAAGGTTGTTGGTTCGGTCCCAGCCCGTGCAGTCAACATGTCGATGTTTCCTTCGGCAAGATACTTAACCCTCAATTGCGCCTGCATGAATGTGTAAGAGTGTTAGCTTCCCTAGAGCAAGTGGCACTGCTCTGTATGAATGAGGTGTGAATGGGTGAATTACTTGTAGAATTTAAAGAGCTTCGAAGGGTTGAAAATACCTGATAAAGCTCTATAAGTACATTTTAATAAACAAAATATTATTATCATTTGAGGGTAATCTCTTTAGATTTTGTGTCCAAATCTCCTGTCAAAACTGCCAAGAACATTGATGCTCCCAAGAAGATGAACCAATTTAAACTTGACTTTGTATCTGATACTACTGATCATGTTGTTCCTGTACACATTTAATACAGGGTGTAATGAAGTTCACGTCCTCTAGGGGCCACTGGCCGGGCTCTAGACTTTATTCTTGTTTATTTATTATTATCGATGTCCTATTATGAACTGTAATGCATTTTGTGGGTATCAGTCAACTCCATTTCATTGCTTTTTGCAGAGTGGGGCTGAATTAGAATTAGGGAGGAACAAACGGGAGGGGCCAGATGATAGTTGGTGGGGGGTACAGCTTCATTAAGACACCAGTTAGAGTATTGGTGACTGCAGAGCGAGGAGACAGCTCTGACCAAGAGTTATTAGTCAGCAGCAGCACTCAGCGCTGAGGCCGGCTCCGTCCCACGCTCCAGCACACCAGACCATGTGCTCCATCGCCGTGCCAACGCACAGCTGTAGCTGTTATTGGCAATCAGACCTCTACCTGTGGCGGTGGCACTTTTCCAGCTCTGATGATGATGACTTGTTTGAGGAAGATTCTACCTGCAGTGACGACACCCTGCCCGGGATGGAAGAGAAACACAGAGAGAGAATTGCATTTCCACCCGACTGACTCTGGCAGATCCTATCTCAGGATGTGCTGTGTGCATTAATTAACTTTTTCTCATTCACAATACATGGATTAATATTATATTAATAGCAGGTGAAAAACATAACCCTAGCAACTTTTCCACACTTTCCTCCTCGTATCACTTTTCCGTAGTTGTACCTCTCGGGGCTCAAACACAGTGGGCCATCAGCTCTTAATGATGAAGGACAAAACCACGGCTGTGCACTTCAGCTACTGCTATATTGTTCTGATACTGTAATGAGACTGAACCAGCAGTGTGTGTGTGTGTGTGTGTGTGTGTGTGTGTGTGTGTGTGTGTGTGTGTGTGTGTGTGTGTGTGTGTGTGTGTGTGTGTGTGTGTGTGTGTGTGTGTGTGTGTGTGTGTGTGTGTGTGTGTGTGTGTGTGTGTGTGTGTGTGTGTGTGTGTGTGTGTGTGTGTGTGTGTGTGTTGCGTTATCGTTGTCTAATGTTTAGACTTAAGGGCTCAGATGAAGATTCAATTACTGTGGCCTGTTGTTGTTCACAGCCCATGGCTACACACACACCCACTCACACACACACAATCAGGAGCGTGTACTCTCACATTGGAGCACGGATCTATATACTGTCACAAGATTGCCCACACACACTTCATAAGATGTCCATAGTTCATTGACTCAGTGAAATTTGAATGCCCTCAATACACAGATAAACAAGCGTGCACGTACACACTCTCAACAACAAAGTCATTTGAGAACCCCGAAGGAGCAATATCCAAATCTGCCAAAGAGAAAAGAATGATAATTCTGTTGAGAGTCAATCTCGGGGCGCTTTGTGATTATGGTTATTTATTTGGAGCCGCGCGGTACAGTCAGCGTCAGAATGAACGCAAATATCGATCTCTTTTAGGATATGAAAACACCTGCAGGCCTCAAATCATTCCTCGCAGCCTCTCTCCACAACAGTCATTCATTGGCTCCATCTCAGATTCTATTACCCCCCTCCCCCTCCTCCACTTTAGTTTCACTCGCTCGTTACGGCCTCCTCATCTTCTTTCCAGATGGGTCATCGGAAGAAAATAAGTATTTCTTCCTCTTGTGTTTAGTCTGTGAGATTCACTTTCGCTACCTTTACAAAAACAGCAGCCAAATACAAACACCAACGAGTTAAAGGGTAGAGTGTAATGTTTTCTTTGCGAACACAGCAGCAGGGAGGCATCGAACTGTCTGTTTGGCTCTCCATGGAATTTTCTGATATTATTCATGGCTCCAGAGGATGAATATAAATCTTTTTGCTCACCTCTAATTGTAGTTTTAAGACCATAATCAGGTGTTCTACATGTGGTAAACTGATTGACACAGGTTCATGAAAGTCTCAGTGTTATTAATGGTTGAAAGTGCTGGAAGATGAACTGATTAACTCCTACCAACACACATTTCCTCTCATATCACTAACACTCTTTTCCCTATATGTAAAGCTTCACTTATCAATACTTTACCTACATCTATCAAACTAAGACCTGTAATTGATCTCCTTGAATCATAACACTGAAGATCTACTGCATTTTTCAACATCTTTCAGATCCATGTTTAGGTTTTATAGCATATTTATTATGTGGTCTAACAGTCCTTTAATAAATCCAATGTAAAACCTGCCGATCAGTTATCTGCAGACGGACAGTTAGAGACTAGCTGGTTAATGTAGTGGAGCCAGTGTTGTAGTCCGGTCACCAAATCTCGAGTCCGAGTCACCCTCAAGTCCCCACTCTTCGAGTCAGAGTCCAAGTCCGAGTCACAAGTCTGAGTCACCATGTATTCATCTGAGTGGATATATTTGCTGTTGGTTTTGTTCTTATTAATCAATATTTTGTATTTTCTACATTGCTTTTATCCTTTGATTTTCTGCATTGCTTTTATTCTGTCTATATAACTGCTGTGAAGCACTTTTGTATTGAATTATTGTGTGAAAGGTGCTATACAAATATAAGGCTTATTATACACATTATTATTATTATAATTATTAAGGTTGGGTCGAGTTTCAAGAAAGCCTTCAAAGAGCTGCTTCACAAACAAAAATGGTTTACATTAAACACAATGACCCACTGTAAGCATTTCAGGTTTACTTGCATGTAAGAGAAGAGAGAGAAAAGGGAAAGACAAAGTAGTCAGAAAGAGAAGTGCCCAGTTTAGTTTTATGTAATACATTGTCTGTTAATTGTTAACTGAATTCACGAGTCTGAGTCCGAATCCATCACTGCGCGAGACCGAGTCGAGTCACGGAAATCGGCACTCGAGTCTGACTCCAGTCCGAGTCCAGGACGAGTGTGAAAGGGGCATCAGTCACACAGCCAGTCAGGTCGAACCGGATGACTGCGGGGCCCCGCATGTTGCCCCTTTCACACCAACGCGGTTCCAGGGCCTGTTCGGAGCTTGAGCCTGTTAAGCACCGGTTTTTCCTGTTCACGCCGCAGCGGAGCCGGCTCTTTTCCCCGAAAACCGGTTCTTACCAAGCATTTTTTCGGTATAGAGCGGTCTAGAGGCAAGAACCGCATACGTCACGCTTGCGAGATTAACCTGAGCTAAAAGTTTATGGAGAGTACGGCAAATAAAAGTCGAAACAAGCAGTAGCGCTGAGCAAAGTGACATACATGCGCACGGCAAATGTGCACGCCCAAATTAGGCAATCAGAAGAAATGGAACCCCAGTAATTACATGTATAAACCATGAATTTAACATATATTGCATCATTTTATGCATTTTTTCAGAAAAAGTGGTAGTTTGGTAAACAGTGACATCAACGACATGTCTGGTCTGTAAAATGCCAGAAAAGTAAAAGAATGAGAGATAAATATCCCAAAGTCTCCACATTTTATTATATTTGTAATATGTTTCTGGTCCTCTTTCAGTTGAGACAGTGTAGATGAAGGGTGTGTCAGGATGTAGAACTCTTGTGTGTACATTGGATAAAGCCAGGTTCATATTCTTGTTTCATGTTGTTGACATATTAGAGTCAAAGGTTTGCACAGAGCGAAATATCTTTGTGTTGCGCCATAAATCAGAAAATACTGCATTAAAAAAGTCATTTCCTGCATTTTTCTACTGATAAAGTGTGATATAAATAATGTACAGGCTTTCAGATTGCTGTAGTTCACTAAACAGAGACATTAACGACATGTTTGGTGTTGAAAATGTCAGAAAAAGTGAAAGAATGGGAGATAAATATCCCCAAATCTCAAAATTGTATTATATTTTGTGTGTGTTTGTGGTCCTCTTTCAGTTGAGACACTGTAGGTGAAGGATGCTTCAGGAAAAGACCAAACACTGGATGTCTTTCAGTCGCCAACATGTGTTTTCGAGACACTGATACTAACGGGGAAATCCTGCAGGACTCAAATGCCTCATCTCTGTTCCCTTAAACTCGTTTGGGAGTGATTACCCATCAGCCCCGGGGGTGCAGAGGAAAGGCAGCGTTACCCCCGGTCTGCACGTTGTTTCTCTTTCAGAAACACAGAGGACTGTTTTTATGATGCGATCACAGACACGCTGCAAACGGTGTGTCCGCCAAAAGTCGAGTTCAGTGTCTATGGAGTGTCTTTTTTATTTGTTATAGTTTGTTATAGCCCTTGAAAATCGGTAGGGAAAGCCAGCTAAGTCGGTAGGCGGTAGAAACATGTCAAAAGCGGTAGACTACCGCCCAAATCGGTAGGGTTGGCAGGTATGAAGTGATAGAACACAACCACACACTTATAAAAAAAACACACTTTATAAAGTCAGGCAACACTAACCAGGCTTTGTGTGATTCTGTTTATTTGTACCTTACTTTGACCATCCGTTCACTGTTATTGATCATTGTGGAGAGAGGCAGACGTTTTGTTTTGTATTATAGCAGCTATCGGATGGAATCAATACATGGGCTGCACAGGTTGTCGTGTCCGACTATCACAAGTAGGATCATAATAAAAATACGCCGGTAAAATGTGCCTGTAGAAAACGGTTTATGCCACAATAGGATAGCAATAGCAAGTAGTCAGTTTAGCTTTGGTTGCTATGCTAACATCACCCATTTTATACCAGAGAAACTTTCATAACAGCGTTGTGATGCCAAACAGCGTCAATTCAGACTGACACACATTCACTTAAGGGGAACTGGGGATATGTATCAGCTGCTTGTGTGACAGTCGGACAGTGAATACTTTTTTAAATGTACTTGTTATACACGGCACCCCGTGTGTTACATATCAAAATGTTCAGGAAACTGGAAAATCTTACTATTTACAATATCAGAACTTTTTCAACCAACTACTCGTTATAAATGTAAAGACAGGGGGAGCAGTGGCAGGGTCTTTGTCCGTCTTCCAAGACAGTGGGGCTGGCTGCTTTGCAGGTGGGGGTGATGGTGCAGGGCTGCTGGTGGCTGTGTTGGAGGGAGGTACGTTTGATTGTCCCGGGTTGATGCTGGTGGCTGTGTGGGAGGTACGTGTGCTCTACGAGACCTCCTTGCTGGCCGGGTTGATGCTGGTGGCTGTGTGGGAGGTACGTGTGTTCTAAGAGACCTCCTTGTTGGCCGGGTTGATGCTGGTGGCTGTGTGGGGGGTACGTGTGTTCTAAGAGACCTCCTTGCTGGCCGGGTTGATGGTGGTGGCTGTGTGGGGGGTACGTGTGTTCTAAGAGACCTCCTTGCTGGCCGGGTTGATGGTGGTGGCTGTGGTTGAGGCCTTTGTGCCGAGGTGCATCTTGACCTGGTGGCAGGCACATATGGAGGTGGAGGCAGCTGTAGGGATGCTGGTCTGCTGGTCCTTGGTGGTGATGGCAGTGGTGAAGGCCCTTGAGCCACAGTGTATCTTGACCTGGTGGCAGGCACAGCTGGAGGTTCTGGCTCCTGGATATACGCCGCCTGTGGGCCGCTAGGCCCAGGCAGCTGTGAAACCTCTCTGTAAAACAAATTAAAATGTAGGACAATAATTACTACTAAATTGAAATAAAGTTCAAGTGGCATGTTGCTTAAGCACAAATAACAAGGCACAACTAAAAAGAAGTTTGGGAGGTGGGGCAGGAGTCTCTCTCTCTCTCTCTCTCTCTCTCTCACACACACACACACACACACACACACACACACACACACACACACACACACACACACACACACACACACACACACACACACACACACACACACACACACACACAGGTATTTTCAGTTACTTTACATTCAGTATAAAATCACATGTAAATAAATCTATAACAAAGTCCCCTCTGTACAAAACAGTATGATAAAATACATGTCTATAGCCACTGTAAATGTCTACGTTGTGGGAAGTAACCTCACTTTTACACATCAAAATAACTTTTACACATAAAAAACGTTTACACAGAGTAAAAGTTTACTATTTGAGAAAAAGTTCAATAAACCTATTGTTCATTTTTGCGGTATTCCACACAAAGTGAAAGTACACTATTACTGTAATATTTACACTTACCCATGTCCAAATGGATCCTTGTTGTCCCTGTATTCTTCTTCTTCAGAAGAGTCGAAGCCTTCTGGTTCTGATGCTCCATTGTCATGAGTGCTAGCGAAAATAATCTCTAGCGCACTGGTTCCCAACCTGGGGGGCGCCAAAGATCGCAGGGGGGGCGCCAGGCCTCAGATGATTTAAGGCCAAATATCATATTTAGACTTTTTATTTTTTTGTATTTATTTTTTTACATATAATTGTAACGCAATACATCAGGGGTGCCCAACTTTTTTTGAACCGAGAGCTACTTTGAAAGTTGCCAGTCTGCCGAGATCTACCAGTCCAAGTAGAGAGGCGTAGCCATTACTGACAGCCTACTACCAGGTAAATACACACTTCTACTTGTATAAAACTGACCTTTGTACCAGTGGCGGTTCTAGACCGATTTGACTGGGGAGGCCACTGGGGGGCCAGTTATTTTCTGAGGGGGGCACAATAAATGCAGGACGAAAAAGAGAACTAGACAGTATGAAGTAATTGCGCATAAGAAAACAATGCAATACAGTTATTGGTATTTGTTTCAGTACACTTATTTATTTCAGATAGATCTTATAGTTATTACTGTTAGCTTCAGCTTAAGTTATAGTGCAATGTTTGCACTAACACCATATTTATATAAAAATAAAGGCAATGAACAGTTACATCTCTACTTTACATAAGGGTGTCTGCACAATCTCATATTACAGCAACAAAATCCTGTACCAGAAAATATACATTTAAAAAAAACAAAAAAAACCTTTTCATTGTTAGGGGTGGCACAGGGGGGTCAGAGGTCAGTGTTAGGGGGGCACTGGCCCCCCCAGAACCGCCCCTGCTTTGTACGATGAATACTTCATAAAATACTGCAGATCCTTTATCTTACCTCTTTCTAATCTACACACATACAAGTATTTAACTGAAGTTACACAACAGTGTTGTTGATACAGAGTTGGAGTTTATTCACACGTCACTACAGTGGGTAATGTTTCCAAGAAACATTGAACAGTGCTGCCACATATGACACAGGGAAAAAAGAAAAGACTCTGAACCCTTTCTTTGCCATTATATACAAATAGTGTTGCTACAAAAGTATAAATGAGGCTTACTAATAAGACAACTCAGATCTGAAGCTACACAGGAATCTGCTGCCAAAGTGCAATAAAAAAGACAAAATTAATAGAATCAAACCCTTTTTTTGTTGCATTTTAGTAGATTATAAAAAGAAATGCCTTTAAAATAGGATGCAAGCAACACTAGTTTCTTAACCTGAATTGATAATAGACTATAATCAATTTAAGTTTGCATTCTTATACCATTTTGTACAATAATTATAATGAATAAGTTCAAACAAACTAAAACTTACAGCTGATTAATAACGGTATCTAACTTGAGTTTTTATTATATCAAAAACCTGTTGAAATGCTACTGTTATTTTTACTGTCCCCCAAAAGCGCGTCAGCAGCCTCCAGGAATGCTTCTTTCACAACTTCGCCATCTTTGAAAGACTTCATGTGTTTCTCAAGAACGTGACTGACACGATAAGATGCTCTGGAGCAGCCTTGCTCTTGTTGTTGGGCCTGGTGAAAATGGACTGCTGTGCATTTAGCTGTCCTTTCAGGCCCCTCCCCTTTTGGAGCGTAGGGCAGAATTAGGAGGGAATTCCGTCTCGTAGCGTTTGTGCATTGTTTTGAAATGCCGCTCCTAAATTACCTTTCTTCGATAAAGCCACGCTCGCATTGCAGATGAGACAGATGGACTTTGAATTGGAATAGATACAAAAGTAATGATCCTCACACTCGGAGTGAAAATTCTATATTTTGGGCTTTTTTGCTTCTGCCATAATTGCGGTCTTGTGTGTGTGGACTGTCACTCCTGTTGACACCGACAACGTCAGCTAACTAGTGCCCACTGCCCACCAGCCACGCACACACATGGGGTCACGCCGACCAATCACAAAGCTTTGATGCGTTCATGTGCATTATTCTGGCACAGGGAGATTATGTTATAGGACATTAACGATAAAACAGAATATTGTTGTGCTATTTTTAGACACATCTCGCGGTCGACTGGGAATCTCCCCGTGATCGACCGGTCGATCGCGATCGACTGGTTGGGCACCCCTGCTATAGATGGAGTTCACTCCATCACTGAGGGGGAGTGGGTAGGGTGTGGTTTGGAATTGGGCCTTAATTTCACATTCTAGTACAGTTTATTGCTCTTATACCGCAATTGTTGCCAACTACGATGCTCAACAGATCGCTTAACGGAACATTGACGCTGGTATCAGTTTTGTTTACCACCAATCACGGGAGTATTGTGTATAGAAAGTGTTGTTATATTTCTTGCGCTACCTAACATCCATGAAGGCAACATGACAGAGGGAGGGCTGTCACTCAGGATGCCAAACTACTCTTTGGTAAGCCCCGCCCCCCAAGCAACATCAAGGCCACAAGTTTGAAAGCGACAAAAAAGATCTGAAAGCGAAAAAAAAAAGATCTGAAAGTGAAAAACTATCTGAAGACGGAAAGAAAATGTGAAACCTGAAAAAACAAGATTTGAAACCGAAAAAATTATTGTTTTTAGTCTGAAAACATAAAATCCGCAAATGAAAAAAAATAAGGATTCAAATATGAAAATATGTATAAAAGTAAAATATGAAAATAAATATTTTATCCAAAAATATTGCTGAACTGAATCAAAATAATATTCAACCTTGAAAAATTATTTAGAATACTAATTTTTAGTTTGAATACATCATTGTATTTTTCAAAGTTCAGGATAAAAACTTGAGCTTTCAAATAAATTGTATTTTTTTGAATGATCAAAACTTATGACCCTGAAATAGCTCCATAGAAAACCCCCAAAAGCTTAATAGGGTCTCTTTAAAGCATCCTGATATTCCAGTGCTTTTCTGCCAGGTCAGTCCTTCAGGGTTCAGTCTCCGGTTCATGGCAGGCCAACCCAATCTGGCGCGGCATATGCAGCCCATTAAACAAGTTCCATCAGGTCTAGTATGGCAGAGCTCAGAACAGCAGAAATGAAAAGAGACATGCACAACAGAACAGCAGTGGAATATAGATCAATAAAGCAATGGCAATAAATTGAGAGCAATAAAGACAGAGAGAACTGACAAAGTGGAGCGGGTTGGGGTGTGCAGAGGGGGAGGAAGATGTTTGATGAACAAAAGTATATTTGTGCTACACGAAGTTCAGGAGTCAAGTAGACCATCTGCTGTGGACGTAAGGGATAAAATAAAAGCAATCATCAGCATGGAAAGTGTTTATGAATTATTTACAGGTTCAGGGGATTTACAGTATGTGCCAGCTGACTTAGCTTCGGACCTGCTTCCTGTCCTCTCCATCTCATTATTTACTCATCCCATCTTCCACTCTGTTTGACCCACACCCTTTTACACACTCTGCCTGTCTACGTACATAACATTGATTTCATATTTTTATGGTCTCTTTATGCCTTACACAATCATTTCAGCCCGTCTCCACTTCATCTCTCTTTCATCCATCTGTTGGTCCTCGATGTTTTCCCCCTTATCTCCTCATGTCTGTCTTTATTTACTACCCTCCCTTATTTGCTTCTTCTTCTTCTTCTTCTTCTTCTTCTTCTTCTTCTTCTTCTTCTTCTTCTTCTTCTTCTTCTTCTTCTTCTTCTCACCTTGGTCGCATCTCTTGCTTTTGCCACCCTAGATGAAAAGAACAGGTGCCTTTTATCCTAAACATTTTATTAGAAAATGAAATGTTTATCAAGTCAAAGATGATAACCCTGCGTCCAACATTCAGGCCACACGCACAAGAAAATAAACACACCAAGCATTTGAAAACTGATATGGAAGTCTAAAACCATGGCAGCAGTCAACGTTCTGGTGGTCTAGTGATTACAAACCCCAACCAGTGTTAATACGGGCGTTTAAACAATATCGAACAACTCCAGAAAAAAGAATGCTATACATATCCATACAAAATGTGTTTGTAATCCCCACATGATGAGTCATAATAACTTTAGTAATCCTGACTCATCATGTGGCCAATGCTTTGGCGAGCATGGGAAACCTTCTTAACATTAGCACGATGACATTGTTAGCACGTTAGCACGCTGACTCAGTGCAGACTGTGATTGACAGCCGAAGCAGGCTGTGGCAAACATCAAGGCTCAACTAAACAAAGTCTGGTCCAAAAATGTGTGGTATTTGTATTACTTGCCAGTCCTTGAAGTAGGCTGCTTGATTATAGTCACCTGATTGTGGGGACTGTATTCTGATACATTCATTCTGTTTAAAAAGCATTTGCCCTCTTAATGAATAATGGCGAGGCTCTGCTTCACCTGTTCCAGTGCTCAGGTGTGTGACAGTGCTCTCAGTCATCAGTGAGCGGAGCACCACGGCTAAGAGCTTCAGATTGGTCAGTGACAACGGTGATGTCATACAGTCAGGTCAATGAGTGGATTTGAAGATCAATAATAGTTTTTTGCATGCACTGAACACCCAAAGCTCACTGCTGTTACCTTGCAACATAACACAAAAGCCAATTTTGAGAAATGTTTTGAAATGTGCAATTTAGGAGCACAATCTCATCCCAGCAAGCAAACAAAGGTATAAGTGCCGGAGTGTGTCGATTGCGCTAAGCCCCCCCCCCCCACACTGATCCCTTCACACTGCCTCATGATTTAAGACGGGGAGATAACACACCAGATGCTCTCCTGTGGGAACAACTCTGCCACGCCAAAAGGAATGGCATCAAAGGAATCAGTGGAGTTGGGATTAAATAATGCATCCTACATGTAACTTTAAATAGCCGCAGTATGGCGGTTATTCAAATTCACTATTTGGATTCAAAGTAAGTTTACTGTCCCTCAATGTGGGGGAAATGTATGATGAAACAAATAGAACAAACAGTTATATAATAACGCTAATGTTGTGTTTATGTGCATTGTAGCACTGTTTATAATGTTAATGGGATTTGGAATAATGCTCTCTTATTTACACTGACCGTGTTGGCCTTGGTTTATGCTATGCCTAATTACTCCTGAAATGATTTTTCGATGTGGTGAATGATCATGTACACCTGTATGTGTGCCGTGCCTTTAACTGGCTTGATCACCTCTTCTCCAAGCAACATGTTTTAAGGAGTTATAATCGTTATATAAATGAAGAAAGGACACATATTGTATGAAGAGCCCGTGGCAGTGTATGTGATGATATAACATTATTTGTTCATCTGCAATAAACGTAGCTCATATTCCAAAAGTGGAATTGATATAAGGGAGGTTGGGATCGTTTTATAAAAAAAATCCAGATTGTGGTTCTTCGTATCGATTCCGGTTGTTAGGGTTCTTGCTTTTGACTCTTTGTAGAGGTCAAACAGGTCACATGCTTATCTTCTAAATAAATAAATGATTATAACATTTGACACAAATTGGCCTCATGCGGTTTATGAAACCTATAAATAATTTATCTACAGTCTAATTTGGTTGCTTATGTTGAATAATATGAATCAATAATAATCTCTTAATTATTTTCTTACTTCACAAGTTAGTCATCATAGGTATCATTTGAGGGGTTCCAATGTGGTGCTCTCCTGGCGAGGGACAAAGTCACGGTTAGTACAGTTAGTAAAGATGGAGCGTTGGTTGTAGCGTTGAGCTCCAGACACGTGCTGGATGGGGCTATGTATTATAACTGGTTTAGGCATCTGAATAGGAGACATTTGAAATTACAGATGTAAAGTTAACATGTTACCAGATCTTTTTGTTTTGTTTAGTGCCTATAATGAATGTTGTCTAAGGGGTTTATTAACCTGCATCTCTTCATAATCTAATATCTAATCTAATAATCTTCATCTCGTCTCTTTACCTTGATGTAACACACCATGTTGCTAATTGTCCTTTGCTTTTGTTTCCTTTTGTCTTTTTTCTCCCTGTTTTATGGGAAAATTCTTCGAAGGGGCACAAATGCAGCATTCAAATACAGATTAAGTACATTGTGAGTTCCTTACTAGAATTATTATCACATTACATAATGGGACATCAGACCAGTTAATAGTGTGTAACCAAAGTGATCTTTGCTTGATAATGATCAGCCTATTTATACTGTAACACTGAGTCTGTTTCTAATGTGTATTAATCTGCTGTTATAGCGTCACAGTTCACTTATAATCTAATCCAAGAGGGCCAGCAAGAGAAGAAGGTTCATATGAGATGAAAGACAGCCCAGCATAGGATTACAGGAGCCTTTCTTTGTGTTTCTGCAGGCTGATGGAGCTTGTAACACACTGCTTGTTCTACAGGAGTTTAGTTATCTTTGGAGATGTTAGAAAGCATATTATCTCCATCTGATCTACGCTTAGACAAGCAGTTTCCTGCTCCTTTCCCTCTTTGTGCTAAGCTAGGCTAACCTGGCCTGTATCTGTGCTGATGAGATGAAACTGATATCGACCTCCTCCTCTGACTCTGGGTCAGTAAGTCCGTGTGGTTTTAGAGTCCCTATGTATAGAGCTCTTAAAAAAAACATAATGTAGCATCAGTCGGTAATCAATACTGGGGAAATGTAAGTACATTTACTGACCTGTTCTTTAGTGCAACTGAGAGGTACTAAGACTTTACTTAAGAATTGTTATAGTTCTTTAACTCTTCAATTACACTACATCTCACATCTTAAGTAGTTTGCTCTATTTATCTGACAGCTGTAGCTCTTCAGCTGCATTCTCTGTTTCACTGCCCATCCATTATTCTAATGCACATAGACAGGCAACTGCTCTGTTCTGCAATGTCAAATTCCTTTTTTAAATAAACTATTGCAGACATTGATAGTTACCAGAGGACAGATCATAATGGCAATTATAAATGATGTCCTAACAACCAGCAGGTTTAGTGTTCCTATTCAAAATCAAAGTCTTAACATCTATGTGATGAATTGACATACAGTGCATCTGGAAAGTATTCATACCCCTTCACTTTTTCCACATGTAGTTATGTTACAGCCATATTTCAAAATGGATTACATGTATTTGTTTTCTCAACATTCGAGATACAATACCCCATAATGACCAAGTGAAAACAGTTTTTAAATATTTTTTGCAAATGAATTAAAAATAAATAACTCAAATATCACATAAACATAAGTATGCACACCCTTTACTCAATAAGTTGTTGAAGCACCTTTGGCAGCAATTACAGCCTCAAGTCTTCTGAGTATGATGCTACGAGCTTGGCACACCTATCTTTGGGCAGTTTCTCCCATTCTTCTTTGCAGATCGTCTCAAGCTCCATCAGCTTGGATGGGGAGCGTCGGTGCACAGCCATTTTCAGATCTCTCCAGAGATATTCAATCGGGTTCAAGTCTGGGCTCTGGCTGGGCCACTCAAGGACATTCACAGACTTGTCCCGAAGCCACTCCTTTGTTATCTTGGCTGTGTGCTTAGGGTCGTTGTCCTTTGAAAGGTGAACCTTCGCCCCAGTCTGAGGTCCAGAGCACTCTGGAGCAGGTTTTCATCAAGGATCTCTCTGTGCATTGCTGCATTCATCTTTCCCTTGATCCTGACTAGCCTCCAAGTTCCTGCCGCTGAAGAACCTCCCACAGCATGAAGCTGCCACCACCATGCTTCACTGTAGGGATGGTATTGGCCAGGTGATGAGCGGTGCCTTGGTTCCTCCAGACATGATGCTTGGCCTTCAGGCCAAAGAGATCCATTTTGGTTTCATCAGACCAGGCAATTTGTTTTTCTCATGGTCTGAGAGTCCTCTAGGTGCTCCATGGGGGCATTCATGTGCCTTTTGCTGAGGAGTGGCTTCCTTCTGGCCACTCTACCAAAAAGGCCTGATTGCTGGAGTGCTGCACAGATGGTTGTCCTTCTAGACCTGGGGTGGGGAACCTTTTTCCTCTCAAGGGCCATTTCAATTTGTTCAACATCCTCCGAGAGCCGTACAAATTATTGACCTCTCCTTAAAAAAACTGAAATCACAGCCCATTCATTTGGCCTTTCTTTCATGCTGTGCAAAAAAAATGCAACCTCTTAATCCAGATATCTCACCATGACTCGCGTATGCATGCACGTGCACGCTGTGGCATGACCACCAACACAGAAAGATATGGACACAAGATGTGTGCAAATGTATTTTTTGTTTTAAATGTTGAAGTTAAAAGCATCAATCTGGTGCACTTTGAAAGCAACATTAGGAGATCTATGGATACATCTCTCAACACCCAGAACAGAACTGTAAGCAGATTTTATTTTTCTTTATGGATATTTTACAAATCACTCCCCTTTCAAACTGTATTCTTGTTTATTAAAGGACCCATGTCATGCTTTTCCGGTTATTACCCGTCCCCTTGTGTGTTATGAAGGTTTTTATGCATGTAAACGGTCTGCAGAGTCAAAAACCCTCAAGGTACACCCTGTAGCGAATAAAACTCTAACACAGAAAATACCTCCCCAAAACGCCTCGTTGGAGATTTCTCATTTTCCAATGTTTTCTTCCTGGGTATCGCTCATAGACTGTATATATAAATGGACGTAGTGTCCGTGACGTCACCCATAGGATTCTGCAGAGTTGCCGTGAAGCCCTTAGTAGGCGGAGTCGGCCACTAACGGCTCGACTGTGACGTCAGAGTCTAATCCCGCCTGCTCCAAATAAGGGCAAAGAGGCGGAGCCGAGGCGGGACCTGCTGCCTCCGAACTGGAAGTAAACAGAGCTAGCTCAGGCTAAGAAGCTAAGCTAACATGAAATACATGCATACCAAGTTACTGCTAACAGTGTAGTTCCCCGATATAAACGTTACATTCATAATCAAATGAGACAATCTGCAAGAGAATTAGCTATATTTTGTTATTCTTAATGCTTGTCATTCACACGTTGAGAGAAGACGGACTCCACCGCCCGGACCTAACGGAGCCGCAGTGGGCTAGCTCCGGGACGCCGGCTGGAGCTAGCCCCCTGCGGCTCCGTTAGCTCCGGTGGCCACCACTGGGATAATTGGGTCCCCTATTAACATTTTCTCCCGTTTAGCATTATGGGCGTCATAGCCATAGCCTATAAAAGTCTTACCCAAGGCTGAATCATAAACTAAAATGTATATGTAGGCTATGCATAAAGGGTTACGTCCTTAGCTGGCTAATAAGTAACAAGCTAAGCTACCAAGCACACAAACACCTGTGAACGGGGTTAATATGTATAATATTATCATTTTAGACTTCTTGGAAGTTCTGTTAGTACATTCAAGCGCACAGCACGACATTTTAATTGTCTGGTATTTGTAACAATATTCCCAAAAGGCACAATCACCACGAACACGGCTAAAACTAAAGGGTCAAGTACAGTACCATGACTAACTAACGTTGTAGCCTCTATGGTTGTAGCCTGGTTGTAGCCTAGCAGAGTGGACAAGTTGCTGTTAGCTGACAGTGAGGCATGTACATGTCCATCAAAGTGACCACGCCCTAATATAAATAAAAGCGTCGTGTTAGAAAACAATTCACTGACAGATTCATAATCATGAAGGTGGAATCTAACTATATCGATAATAATATGTATTGCATCCATGGGTAGAAACATGTTTTTTTCTGCTGTAAAGTTGGGCATTTTAACATGGGGGTCTATGGAAATTGACCCCTTTTTGCAGCCAGTCCCTAGCGGCCCATGTATGAACTGCAGTGTGTGGCACTTCCGTATTGGCGTCCCGGCTGTTCCCCAGAGTTTGCCGCTTGGTATCGCTACGTAGGGATACCCAGTAGCCACGCCCAGAGCTATGGCCGCACCCTCTGCCAGCCTTTAAACAAAGCTTCCCAAACCTTTCAGCGATTCATGTCGGATATGTACAGGGCACTGAAGAACGACGCTGTTCCTACTTTGTTTGGACCAGCGGGAGATTCGGTACACAACCTGTAAGTATTCATTGTTGTTTGTGTATTTATGATGTTTAAAACAAACAATGTATAGATCTACCACGACTGTTTAAATGGGTAAACGTTTTTCGGGTTACTACGTTGGGATCGCGGAGAAATGCTCTCCGCAGACCAGAGTCCTGCACGGGTATGATTTTCAAGACCCGCTCCCGCCCCGCACCCGCGACGTGCAATACCGGTCCCGCTACCCGCACATATTACCAATTAGTTCCGCAAACCGACCCGACCCGTCGGCACAAGATCCGCAACCCGACCCGAACCCGCATATCCGATATGAGCAGTGAAAACGTGCAATTATTAACACACGCAGTTGCATATTTGGCTCAAAAAGCGTGGGATGTTGGTTATTCCCTCCATCTAGGACAGTGTTTCTCAAACTTTTTCATACCAAGGACCACTTAACCAATAAAAAAACACTCGCGGACCACCTAACTCCACAAATATCCAAAAACACATCGTTTTTTGCAAATCGCCTGAAAATGGTACAAACAAGTGGCCACATGTGTGATGAAGGTGTTTATCTGGGCTATATCATGCAATCGAAAGTGAAACTTAAGCTCGCTCCATTGCGGAGATATTCCCGCGAGAGTGCGGAAAACTTAAATAAATAAATTCATTTCAAATGTGAAATGTTACCAATATACTCACGGACCACTAGGGGGCGCTCACGGACCACCAGTGGTCCGCGGACCACACTTTGAGAAGCACTGATCTAGGATGACACCAAAAGCCTCCCAGACGTTGGATTTCGCTCTTAAGGAAGTGTTATTGAAAATGCTGTATTCTCCGAGCTCCGCCTTCACCTTAGCCATTTAGAATGTTGCGCGCTCAGCAGCAGATTGATACGCTGCCTGCAGAGGTTATGATTATGCGCGGTCCCGCGGGGCAGAAGTCTGTGGATTTAAACATTAAACTAAATTATTATTATTTTAATATATTTATTATGCAACACCCGCGACCCGACCCGCATCACCTTTTTTTTACCCAGAACCGAACCCGGAAAAAAGCGTTTGAAAAAATACCACCCGCGTATCACTTTTTTTGTCAGACGAGACATACCACGTGATGACACGTTAGGCTCGTGATTTCTTTAATTTTTTTCTTTTTTGCGTGTTTATAAATTACCCCGAGGGCCGTACCAAATGGTCTCACGGTCCGTATACGGCCCGGAGGTTCCCCACCCCTGTTCTAGAAGGTTCTCCCATCTCCACAGAGGAACACTGGAGCTCTGTCAGAGTGACCATCGGGTTCTTGGTCACCTCTCTGACCAAGGCCCGTCTCTCCCGATGCTCAGTTTGGTTTGGGCGGCAAACTCTAGGAAGAGCCCTGGTGGTTTCAAACATCTTCCATTTGCAAATGATGGAGACCACTGTGCTCGTTTGGACCTTCAATGCTGCAGACATTTGTCTGTACCCTTCCCCAGATCTGTGCCTTGATACAATCCTGTCTCTGAGGTCTACAGTCAATTCCTTGGACCTCATGACTTGGTTTTTGCTCTGATATGCACTGTCAACTGTGGGACCTCATATAGACAGGTGTGTTCCTTTCCAAGTCATGTCCAATCTATTTAATTTACCACAGGTGAACTCCAGTCAAGTTAAAGAAACATCTCAAGGATGATCAGTGGAAACGGGATGCACTCGAGCTCAATTTTCAGTGTCAAAGCAAAGGGTGTGAATACATGTACATGTGATATTTCATTTAATTATTTTTAACACGTTTGCAAATAATTCTTTAAAAACGTTTTCTCTTTGTCATTATGGGGTATTGTGTGTGGAATATTGAGAAACAAAATGAATTTAATCCATTTTGAAATAAGGCTGTAACATAACAACATGTGAAAAAAGTTTAGGGGTATGAAAACTTTCCGGATGCACTGTAAACTAGGATTAATTTAATAACACATTTCAATTGACACAACTCTATGGTTTGTATAAAAGTAGTAAATTGTATTTAGTGTTAACAATTAGATGATTAGATCAGACTGTTATAACTGCATATAATAATGCTAAAAATCATATGCTTTATTGTGCTTAACTAATGCATTATACAAAATGTATTATGAATTCCTGTTGATCACTATTAACTAGTGCTGTCAAAGTTAACGCGTTCATTTTGGCGATTAATTTTAAACATTTAATGCATTACATTTTTTTAGCGCAATTAACGTGGTTTTGTTTACTTCCGGTGGCGGCTGACTACTTCCGGTGGCGGCTGACCCATAACCTTTGGTCACTTGCGCGGGCAAACCGGGCAAACATCTATCCTAACTAAAGGAGAGTCTATGGCGGAAAGATGGATAAGGGCGGACTTTTAGGGGGAAAGTTTCATTTTAAAAAGTTGCCCGACGGCTCGTTGGACAAAACCAAGGCAATTTGCACAGTTTGCAAAGCCGAATTTAATTACCACAGAAGTAGCACGTCTTTAGCGTATCACCTCAAAGCAAAACACCCTGCTGAAATTACCTCCACGGGACCTCGCCAGTCTACACTACAGGAGTGTGGCACTCGTGGGCGAATAACGAAACCTGTAAGTGAAAAGTTAACCAATTCCTTGGTTACTTGGATAGTTAAAAACTGCCGCTCAGTTAGCACAGTAGAGGATGATGGACTGAGAGAAGTAATTTGTGTTGCATCGGGAGATACCTCTTATAATTTACCCTCGAGAGGAACCATTATGTCAAGAATACACACGTTGTATGAGGATGAGAGGGCACAGCGGACGAACATGCTTGAGCAAGCAAAGCACATCGCTGTCACAGGTGACCACTGGACGTCTGTCAACAACGATAATTATTTGGGCGTCACAGCGCATTTCATTGATCAAGACTGGACTCTGCAGTCGTTTGCACTTACTGTGAGTAAAACCGAGGAGCGACATTATGCCGAGGCATGTGCTAACCATTTTCTGGATGTTGCAAACGAATGGGAAATCAAGGAAAAGTTGACCACACTCGGCACTGACAGCGCTCGTAACATGGTAGCTGCCGCGAGGCTACTTCCATTTGAACACCTGCCTTGCATGGCCCACAGTCTGCAAAGAACGGTCACAGTCTCACTTAAAGACAGTGGATTTGAAAGTGTTCTGGCCAAATGTCGCAAGATTGTCGGGCACTTTAAACATAGTCCATCTCACGCTCAGGAATTAAACGAAGAGCAAGTTGCACAGGGACTTAAGCAAGAATCACTTGCTCAGGACGTTGCAACAAGATGGAATTCTACGCTGGAGATGGTAAAGAGGATGCAGAGAAACAAATCTCCACTGACCACTACCCTGGCGCAGCAAAAGAGCAAGGTTGCCATGGTGACTGACCCGGAGCTTGCCAAACTGCAAAAGCTGGAGGAACTACTTGAACCTTGCAGGTAAGTTATTTATTTCTTGTTTCTCCTCCCTCTCTTTCTCCCTATCTCCTGTGTACAGTATATGTGTACCGTTTTCTCTCCCTCCCTCTCTCTCCATCTCGTGTGTGTGTATGTTGTTTTCTCTCTCTCCCTCTCTCTTTCACCTGTGTGTGTGTGTGTGTGTGTGTGTGTTTGTGTGTGTGTGTGTGTGTGTGTGTGTGTGTATGCTTCTCTCTCTCTCTCACTCACTCACTCACTCACTCACACCTGTGTGTGTGTGTGTGTGTGTGTGTGTGTGTGTGTGTGTGCGTGCACTGGTTCTCTGTGTTGTTAATAAAGATTTACTGAAATGTTTAACACCTTGTGCTTTCCATTGCAGATATGTGACTGAACTGCTGGGGGGAGAGCAGTATGTCTCCTGTTCAGTGGTCTTGCCAGCCTTACGCCACTTGTTCAGAGTTATGGAGCCCTCAGACGATGATCCAGTTTATGTTCTGAGGTTCAAGAAGGCCTTTACCACAGACCTAGCTCAACGGAAGGATAGCACCAACCTCAAATGGCTGAAGATCACTACTGCCCTTGACCCTAGGTTTAAAGACCTTAAGTGCCTTACAAAAGATGAAAGGAGTGAGGTGTGGGCTTCAGTACGCGACCTGATGATGAGAGAGACACGTGCACAACAACCACCTGCTGAGACAACAGAGGAGCCGTCACCAAAGAAGAGGAGGAGGATGTCCATCTTGCTGTGTTCTTCTGATTCAGATACAGATGACGAGGAGGAGTCCAGAGAGCATTGTCTGGATCGCTACAAAGCAGAGCCATAAATGGACATAGAGGGATGTCCACTACAATGGTGGTCAAAGAGAGAGGGAGCACATGCCAGGCTGGCACCCATTGCACGCAAGTACCTGTCAACCCCTGCAACCACAGTGCCTTGTGAGAGGTTGTTCTCACTCTCAGGCCACATCGTACAAAAGAAGCGAGCTTCTTTGTCCCCTCATAACGTAAACAAACTGGTCTGCCTCAGTAACTGGCTGAATGTAAAGAAGGACTAAGTAAATTATGTCTATGGAGTGAAAAATGTTCAATGTTCTGAATTATTTTTTGTATTTGCACTGAGCATATGTGCACCTTAAGCCATTAAAATGGTCTTTGAATTTAAATATACTTTCTCTGTGTTTATTCTACATTAATTTGATGATTTTACATAACTAAATATATTCATTATAAGCTTCAGTCTTAAGTAGAAAAATGCAATTAATTTATTGATAGATTAATCGCGATTAATTACAGAAATTTGTGCGATTAATTAGTTAATTTGTTTTAATCTATTGACAGCCCTACTATTAACACATGTTCAAATCACTGTTACTTAATTTGGTTGGTTCAAACTTAATAGTTCTTTAATTAAGAAAGTTCTATTCACAGTAGCTCCATGTTCATTCAAATGCAAGCAAATTAGAGACAACTAAATATGATTGTTAACGTGCTGAATCTGAAAGGGCCATATTCTGATTTGGCCTGATGACTGACTTTGATTCTAAAACAATGCTCTACTCTGATTGGGGGGGGGGGGGGGCAGCAGCTCATTCTGTAGGGGCTTGGCTTGGGAAATGAAGGGTCGCCAGTTCAAGTCCCAAACAGAGTGTATTTGTGTGGACTTGTAGCTGCAGAGCTGCCAGTTCACCTCCCTTGAGCAAGGCACCAAACCCCTGACTGCTCTCTGGCTCCAGAACACTGGCAGCCTCTTCTCTATGACACCTCCCCGCTTATTCATTCATATAAGTCCTGTCTGTACATGTGCTAACGTGTGGAATATAATAAACAGAGTGGAGAATTGAATTTCCCCTCTGGATTAATTCAATGTCTCTTTATTATTAGAGTTGGCTAATCATAAAGCAAGTACAGTACACGTTCCTGGTGTCATATTTTAAAGGTCTCCTATCATGCAAAATGCACTTTTTCATGTCTTTTATATAAATATGTGTCCCGGTGTGTCAGGAGACTCACAAAGTGTCAGGAAACATACCCACATCTCTAAAAACGGGGCTACAACGGAGCTGATCCAGATTTGCGTCCGATATGACGTAATATCGGAAATGTGGGCTGGCTTTATACCCACGGTCCTATCAGAAACGTCGCTATCAGAAACAATGCCCAACGTGTTTTGGACGTAATATCGTCTGTGTTTACATTAGCAAGTATCGCTAACACTCAGAGCTAACCAGGGTTCGAGTCATAAGGAGGGGTCTGAGCTCCCATGAAAGCAGTGAAATCATACATCTGTGGGGGTCGCTAATACATTACCAACAATCACAAATAATGCATGTGTCAATGTAATGAGTATTATTTACGTTAATGAGGTAAATAGGCTAAAAGAAAAACATGTTTTCCAAAAGAACTACGCATCGTATTCTCTCTTGAATGACAATATGCCTGCACTTCAAGGTGCGCAATCAATTATTGCGCAATCTATGCCTGTGCGTAAACCGAGATGATGTGTGTGTGCTGTGCGTAGTTGAACCTTTTCATATTTAAGTTTGTAACAAGTAGAGGGCTGCTGCTGCTGCTGTGTGTGTGTGTGTGTGTGTGTGTGTGTGTGTATGTGTGTATGGGTGTGCTTGCAGGCGTGCACACGCGCGTTAGTTTTAAAGACCCCCATAAAGCTCAGATTATAACTTGAACCCTGGAGCTAACCTGTACTGGAGAGAGTATGTGTAAAGAAGCAGGAAATAAAAAAAGGAACTCACCTTGTGGTAAAACCGCGAGAGAAAAAGCATTTGAGCTCCAAACTGTTTCAGAAATAATCCTTGATGTGGTTTAGAACAAAATATGGCGTTTAATCACGGCACCATTGAGCTGAGTATCTGGGTAGATTTTTCCTGCATGAGCTCCCCCCCTCTTTTTTTTTTTTAAAGCTACGGACCCAGAATCAGCACTTCTCTATCAGGGCTGAAATAGAGGGATATGAGGCATGTCTACAATGGGTGATCTGTTTGGTATTTTGAGCAAAACACTTCATAGACATGTTTTTTATATATTTTTATATATCTGAGACCTATAATATATGCCTTAAAATACTATAATAGGAGACCTTTAACATGAACGCAGTATTTCTACCTCTTACCTTGTGCCTGCCATTAAAAAAGTGAAATTAGCAGCATTTAACCAAACTGTTGTTTTGTTGTCTGATAAGTCTTTCAAGACATTCAGTATTTCCAACTAAAATCCTATCACGGGTGCCTTGAACACCCCCCTACCCCCCCCCCCCCCCCTCCCCAACATGTAGTACTGTTCCTTTAAAGCAGATTCAGCAGCAGCCGTGGAGGCAGAGACAAAGTGGATGAGAGAATGAAACTAATTAAAAGTCTCTGGACCTGGATGAATGGAAGGGAAGGCATTATGTGTTGAAGTACAGGAGAACCTAACAATACTCTCCCTGTAAGATAATATGAAACAAATCCAGTCGAGGCATCAGCAATAACTGCCGTCTACCTTCTAACCGCACAGTCGAGACTTTTCACCAAAATGTGATCCATGATGAGCAGTTGCATTATAATGTCCTAGAAAATAATGAAAGGCTTCGTCCGTTTTAAGCCTCCCTCCACCGGTAGTAGAGTCACAGCTGTGTTCTCACTCTGAATTTGCTCCACTTGTTTCAGGAGGGATATGAAAAAAAGATTTGGAGGCTAAACACAAGTAGTTCAATCAGAATTGTCTTTTTTCTTGCAGTGCAGCTAAGATGTCAGGCACGTAGCCAGTCAGTCAGCCACACAGTGTTATTACGTTTTCTGCAATGCTTCAGTTATTCATAAAACCATAATAAAGGATCTGCTTTATGGATTCTCGTCAGGATGCAAAGCCATATCCATATTCCAGTTACAATACAGCTCATTAATTTGGGGGTATTATAATAGTTACTGCTGGTGTGTGTGTGTATGTATGTGTGTGTGCGTGTGTGTGTATGTGTGTGTATGTGCATGTGTGTGTATGTGTGTGTGTGTGTATGTGTGTATGTGTGCGTGTGTGTGCATGCGTGTGTGTGTGTGCATGCGTGTGTGTGCGTGCGTGTGTGTGCGTGCATGCGTGTGGGTGTGTGTGTGTGTCAGGCTGACTACCCTGAGTTGTGCATTTATGATACTAGCTTTGTGTTGTTTGCTGTATCAATGTAATTAGAGGATAGGAGCCACTGCAGTCTGGACAGGTGGTGTGTGTGTGTGTGTGTGTGTGTGTGTGTGTGTGTGTGTGTGTGTGTGTGTGTGTGTGTGTGTGTGTGTGTGTGTGTGTGTGTGTGTGTGTGTGTGTGTGTGTGTGTGTGTGTGTGTGTGTGTGTGTGTGTGTGTGTGTGTGTGTGTGTGTGTGTGTGTGTGTGTGTGTGTGTGTTTGTGTGTGTGTGTGTGTGTTTGTGTGTGTGTGTGCACTGCCATGAAGTTCCTTTATGTGCCATCTTAATACTTATGAGGTACAGACAACAGCCCTGCAGTCACTGAAGTGCGCAAACACACACAAATCAGATTCACAAAGACACACACACAAACACACACATGCACGCACACACACATGCGCGCAAACGGACGGTTTGCTGGTTAATGGAGCTCTTCTCTTCTTTAATGAGCGTTGTAGTCGTTCTTCTCTCTGCTGTCCCCCTCATTACCTCTCTGTCTTCCCCTCTTCTTCCTCTTTTCTTCTCATGTGTACCTGCACCTCCCTCTATCTTTTTGTCCTTCCTTCACTTCTTCATTCTGTGTCATCTTCCTTAATTCTCTTCAGGTGTGTGTTGCATCCTCTTTCTTTCTTACCTCCGTCTTTCTGCTTTCTTCTTTCCTTCTCTTCCTTCTTTCTTCTCACTCCATTGCTCCCCAGCGCCGATGACACAATGTCAGGATACCATATTGTCTCATTCATTAGTGGTGACTCAGTCAAGGGCGACTTCTTCTTCTTCTTAGGTGTAGCTCAGCATCAAGCTTTAATTAAGCCTCTCTCACTGTATCCCAAACGTAAACAGCAACACATGACAACATTAAGCATGAGGTAGTTCAGTTTACCTCATGTATTTTGAAAGGACTAATTGACTGGAGCACACTGATTAATGTACAAGCCTTTGTTATGACAGCACATTAACATTTCAACAGCTACCGTGTCTCACCATCAGCACATTACACACATGCAGTCCACTAACAGGATGATTGTGGTTTGATTGGATAATAAATACAGCAAGAAGCTGATCTCATTCTTGGAAAAAAAAAAGTTGGCTATGTCTAGTAATCTACATTAAAGAACAATCTGCTATTGTACTCAAGTTAGAATGGGAAACTTTAAAGTAGTTAAAGAGGACATATTCTGCTCTTTTTCAGGTGTATATCAGTCGTGTCTCTCTAGCATCTCTCTACGTCTCTATGCTTTAATGTTCAAAAAGCTCTTTATTTTTCTCATACGTGTGGTTAGCTGGCCGGCTCTGTTGTGATCGGTCAACCGCTTCGAGATGTCCCAATCTTTAGCCCAGAGGTGCCCAGTACGTAGACCGGTCGACCGCGGGGGCAATGCTTGTAGATCGCGAGTCATTCATAAAAAAAAAATCCAGCTCCGTTAAAATAGACAAAACAAGTTTTGATCCCTCCTCCCTTGGCCTCCCTGCCACTTAATTCAGGAGTTTACTTGATTGACAGAAAAAGCGACCTATCGCTTTCCAGTCTGTTAACCCAGAATGAAAAGTGCCGGGAAAACTCAAATAAAGTTAAAGAGACAAACAACAAAATGAGTGCGGGACCGAGCAAAAAGCTAAAGACATTTGTAGGTTTTTCGGTGCGCTGTGTTTCTCTTTCTCCTCGACTTCCATGTGTGTTGATATTGTCGAAGCAAAGATCAAAGATCGTCTCTGCTGAGTGCTGACAGGATGAGGGGATATTATATGAATGAATCGTTTTTTTACCGATGCAAAGACGCTACAATCGATGCATCGCGAGTTCAACCCAAACTGTAGCACTCTTTCAACCGGTGCACTCGCATCTTGAACGTTTATGCCGGTGCACCGATGCAAATCGGTGAATCTTAACATCCAGTTTTAAAGTTTCTCTTTCTTTCCCTCTTATATTGCAGTCCATCACTCACTTTTTTTTAATTCAGTGTGAGAATTGAGCTTGAGCTTATTGTCCTGCCAGGAGTTTAAATCTGGGCTGAAATGGTGTCAGGGCCATTCTCATACACACATGCAGGTGCTCATTGGTTAGCTCATTGGTTAGCCTGCCCTGGAACGATATTTAGTTTTTGTGACCTCAGTTTTGACTTGAGAAGGAATGTTTGGTCAAACACTTTGTGTTTTGTCTCATAGTGGCGTGTTGGCACTTTTAATGAGCGCCACGGTCTCTGAACAAATGAGACACACTGGCTCTGTGCTCCCAGTGGGCAGGATGAACATGAATGAGTCCACTCAGGGTTAAAAGCTCTGTTCTCACTGTCCACTTTCCTCTTCTTGGAGAGCGCCATGTGTCATTATTGTTCTCTCCCTGTATGCCGCTAACACGCCTGTTCACTCTCCTCTCCGTCTTCGCTCCCTGTATCGCTAATTATTCTCTTCACTCACTTTCCTCTCCGCTTCTCTCTGCCGCGCTCTCATCTCTTCTTCTGTGTTTCTCTCCCTGTATTGCTCACTCGTCTCTTCTTCTGTGTTTCTCTCCCTGTATCGCTCACTCATCTCTTCTTCTGTGTTTCTCTCCCTGTATCGCTCACTCGTCTCTTCTTCTGTGTTTCTCTCCCTGTATCGCTCTCTCATCTCTTCTTCTGTGTTTCTCTCCCTGTATCGTTCACTCGTCTCTTCTTCTGTGTTTCTCTCCCTGTATCGCTCACTCGTCTCTTCTTCTGTGTTTCTCTCCCTGTATCGTTCACTCGTCTCTTCTTCTGTGTTTCTCTCCCTGGTTGCGTTCGGAAAGTTTAAAAATCAGCTCCTAAGTTCTAACCCTATCTCCTATTCCTTGACCTCTGAGTGAAACGTCACGGGGTTAAGGGATAGTGGATAGGAGAATTCAAAAGGATTTAGGAGAAGAGACTGCGGTGCTTTAGAGAATCCGACTGCACTTTCACTATCTGACGTGTTTATGATGCGCCAGCGGACGTCATTTTGTGCGTCTGCTGCTGTGGGGAAACTATGGAAACTACAGTTTTCTATAGCGGACTACAACATGGATGTTTAATAAGAACCACGGACTCATCTAGAGACTCTGCACCGGGCTCTGATGCTGTTGCTTTATGCTTTATGAACAACAGAGAAACATATTCTTCATGACCAAAGTTGGAATTGAAATAAAAAAGGAAAGTGAAACTTATGCTCGTCACCCTCTCCCTCCGGTCCACATTAATACAAATGATCCCAATACGTATGATTGTATGAACTATGAAAATATCTTAAAATCAATACACATGTATTTATTATAAATGTTAGTCCTTAACATCTATCACTGTGTATATCACCATTCAAACATCTTTTAAAAGTTGAACAAACTCCACACAGCTCAGTAAAGACTGTGAAATGTTGACTTTATTTGATCATTTCAGTAAAAACTAACGTTCATATTTCTCTTTTTGATTATAATACTGATGAACGTTCAAAACAAAGCACTTTGGCAACTTACCACATACGTTTTAAAATGCTTAATAAGCACCGTAACTTTCATGATATAATTTCTCCGTCATAATCGTTTGTGTACGTGAACGGCCGACTGTTGTGTGACGTCAAATGCTGCGGCTGCAAGGCATTGTGGGGCAGCATTTTCTCCTCTCCTTTCGGTTAGGGAGGTCCAGTGGTTTCCTAAGCTAAAGGAGGTGATAAAGGAAGTTTGAAACACTCCTTTCCTATCATTCTAGAGCAATTCGAACGGCACTTATCATGGCTGCCACTGAGGGACTTCCGGGTCATTTCACTCGGTTAGGAAGGTTCCTAAGCTAAATGGACTATTCGACTGCGGCCCCTGTATCGCTCTCTCATCTCTTCTTCTGTGTTTCTCTCCCTGTATCACTCACTCGTCTCTTTCGCCCCCTGTCGGCGGCGGTTAAAATAGAATCGCCCCGTCAAAATTGAAATCCCCTATTAATGTATTGATTATAGGTCCGGGTCCGAATCAGGGTTTCCGTTAGCCGGTATTTACCGGTTTTTAGCTGGTCAAATTGAATAAAAACCGGTAAATTCAAAATCTGCCGGTCAAAATGTCCGATGCTCCGATCGATTGGCCGCCGATCATTATCGACCGATATTCACTCTTAATAGCTTGATCTGTGCTCTCTATAGGCCGATCAGGAGAGCTGGATCTGATCGATATGGACATAAACGCGAGTGAAGTGTAACCGGACGCGAGAGAGAGATCAGATCAGCTGCTGAGTCTGACCTGAAGCCCCGCCCACTGTTTAGCGCGTTGCATGAGAAACTGACAGGCTGTCAGGAGAGAGAGGGAGGGAGAGAGGAAAAGAGAGGATCCGTTTCTCCCGTGTTATTATTCAAAGTTAATGTAAACTTTTGAATAATGTACGTTATCTACTACAAGTAGTTTCTTTGAATGTAATAATGATGTTGTTTGTTGTTTGTGGAATCATTTATTGAAAAATGAATCTGAATTTTTCGATCTGTTACGATTATAAACTGAAGCAATATAAAAATGACTCCCATTAACTGAGTTTTAAACATCAGCATATCCGGTCCTAGTCCGGTAATTACCTGCTAACGGAAACTCTGCTACACAATTATTATTATTTTTATTGAAACATGACCGGTAAGTTTCAAATGTGTCCGGTAAAATAAATTCTGTTCGGACATTTGACCGGCGAGAAAAAATCCTAGCGGAAACCCTGGTCCGAATAGGTCGGCGCCTGGATCCGGACCGCGGTCCGCCTGTTGCCGACCCCTGCCCTATACTAACTGTTCCTGACCCATTTAGACAGTTTGTTGTGGAGGTGGACGCCTCAAATGATGGAGTGGGGACCATCCTCTCACAACGGGCTGCATCCTTGTGCCTTTCTGTCTCGTAAATTGTCTCCTGTGGAGACACTGGCTCGAGGGGGCGCAGCAGCCTTTCTTATTATGGACTGATCACAAGAACCTGGAGTACATCCTTAAAGCTAAAAGGTTGAATTCACGTCAGGCCCGGTGGGCACTTTTTTTCAACGGTTTTTCATTTTACTTTGTCTTTCAGACCTGATTCCAAGAACGGCAAGCCTGACGTCCTCTCACGTCTCCACAACCCAGAGCCCATGGCCAAAGACCCTGAACCAATCCTTCCACCTAACCATGTGGTTGGAGCGGTGACTTGGCCTATAGTAGCTCAGGTAAAGCGTGCCAGTGGTGAGAGCCCGAAACCCAGTGGCTGTCCAGCCAATAGGTTGTTCGTACCTATATCTATGCGGTCACAGGTCATTCCCTGGGCTCACACCTCATTGCTCACCTGTCATCCGGGGGTCAAACGGACCGTGTTTATTGTTCGGCAGAGGTTTTGGTGGTCATCTTTAGTTAAAGAGTATTCAATTCAATTCAAAACCTTTATTTATCCAGGTAAAATCCCATTGAGATCAATGATCTCTTTTTCAAGGGAGACCTGCAGCAGTAGGTTCCACAAGAAGACATAAAAACATAAACAACAGAACAACAAAAGGACATCATACAGCAAAATGTACAGGGATTACAATTTAAATATTTAACCACATGTACAGGTACCAACAGCATCTGACTTTGTAGCATCCAACCGAGCTTTAAAAACATGTAGTGGTACTAGCTTGGTAATTTTCCATTCTTTTTGCAGACTGTTCCATGTTAGTGGAGCTGCACATCTAAAAGCTTTCTTCCCTAAGACAGTCCTAGCACTTGGCACATTTAATAAAACCACAGCATGCGATCTCAGGCAATAAGTACTTTCAATTCGCAGAGAGATCAGGGAGCAGATATAAGATGGTAGTTTATCCAACATGGCTTTGTAAATGAAAAAGTACCAGTGACTGAGCCTCCGTACAGGAAGTGATGGCATAACCGCCTTGGTATACAGCAGGGATCACCAACTACATTTGTCCAAGGGCCAAAATGTATCCAATAGACACTATCGCGGGCCGGGGGGGGTACAGGAACTGCATAAAGCTTAGCAGACTCTTCACGCTAACGAAGGATCACTTCTAGGCAGGGTTGGGAGGGTTACTTTGTAAATGTAATCAGTTACTGATTACTGAATACATGCTCTGAAAGTAATCAGAATGCAGTTACAGTTACGTGTCTTAAAAACGTGTTCAGGTTACTTTTAGAATACTTTTGGAATATTTTCTTTTTCCATAACAGATGGGTATGTTTTGGTGAGCAGGAGACACTGGTTTTACTGTTTTAATGGCTTATCAAGAACTCAAACACAACATCTTGGTGTCATTCTGGACAGCTCCCTCTCATCTGCACCCCACATACAAAACATCACCCGGACTGCATTCTCCTACTGTAAACCTTTCCTTAGAATATGTTATGAATTGTAAGGTGTCCTTGGGTGCTTTGAAAGGCGCCCCTAAATAGAATGAATTATCATTATTATTATTATTATTATCTGAAACGATGTAATAACTTTTAAAACGTGTTCCAGTCACTGGCCCCATGCATTCAGCAGCAGCAGGCCATTCACTTTGATTTATCCCGTTATAAATGTCATCATTTCGACAATAAAGAAATGCTACAAATTATCTTGCACATTTTATCTAACCATCTCCGTTTCTAACTTTCAATATATTTTAAAAGAGATCTCTCTCTCATCTGCGTGCGGGGGCGGGGCCTCACAGACACGCTGCATCTCTCTCTCGTTCTGCCGGTAATGAATATTACATTTTGTGAGGAAACTTTTCCACCAATAATTCCAATAAGTATTCCAAAATGTATTCACTTCAGGTTTACGAAAGTAACTGTAATCAGATTACTCGTTTTTCAAATGTAACGCCAGCTGAATACAGTTAGCCTACTTGATTTTTGTATTCTGATTATAACGCCGTTACATATTCCGTTACAACCCAACCCTGCTTCTAGCTACTGTCCCGCAGCTCCTGCCTCTCTGTTGGACTCTGTCGCAGCGGGGCTGCTGCTGTGGTGCGGAGCGCACAAAGCAGACTCTTCACAACGAAGGATCACTTCTTCTTCTTCAAGGAAGGGAAGGTTTCGCAGTACGCAGTCTACTGTCCCGCAGCTGCTGCCTCTCTGTTGGACTCCGGTACTGCACCTTACTCACGAGACGTTGTAAAAAAAATAATGGGTGGGGGCGAACGCAGTAACCACTCCGCCAACGCCACAGTCACCCCCGTCGTGCGGGCCGGATGAGAATGTCTGGCGGGCCGGATGTGGCCCGCGGGCCGCCAGTTGGTGGTCACTGGTATACAGGGTACAGTGATGCATAAGTGCTTTACAATTTGTCAAAAATCTCAGTGCACTGTGATACGCAGCATCTAACTTGCTCAGGTAATTGGCAGGTGCATTCATATATAACAAATCACCATAGTCCAGCACAGGTCAAAAGGTCACAGTGACTAGCCTTTTCCTGGCCTCAGTATGTGGCTGCATGTACAGTATGTGCCAGAAATAAGACTTTGTCAAAGCAACAGATCGGTTTCTTACAGCCTCTGCCCATCCCCAGTCGACCCTGGTCCGACATATCCCTGGAGTTCGTCACAGGTTTGCCCCCATCGAAAGGTAACACCACTGTCCAGACGGTCTAGCCTACGGAGCGCTTCGTATTTACGTCACGTGATACGCGCTGTTCGGTTGAGCTGCTCCAGCAGCCTGCTAGCAAATTAGCCTACAAGCTTAACTCCGCTGAAAAGGATCCAGAAACTTTACTTTTACTTTTTTACTTTAACCATTTTTTGGAGATCACCGATGGTGATGAAATAAAGAGAACCATGGCCAGGTAAATAAGATTAAGCTGTTCCTTTAGCCCCCAGTAATGTTACATCAGTAAGTTAACAAGTTGATTATATCTGATGTAATTTAATCATATTATTTCATATTTAAAATAAGTCTTAATTGTTCTGTACTAATAAAAAAATATGTTTTCTTAAATGGACAACAGCATGTTGTCGATTGATTCTAAACAATATTAGTGTTCTAATCTTAATAGCTGTGATTATAACAGTTTATATTCTCCTTCTTCCCCTAAACCAGCCCAGATGATGTCCCACTGACACCAGGTCAGCACCTCCAGGTCCAGCAGCACCGTGACCCAGAGTCCTGCACGGGTCTGATTTTCAAGACCCGCTCCCGCCCCGCACCCGCGACGTGCAATACCGAACCCGCCCCGCTACCCGCACATATTGCCAATTAGTTCTGCAACCCGACCCGTCGGCACAAGATCCGCAACCCGACCCGAACCCGCATATGCAGTGAAAACGTGCAATTATTAACACACGCAGTTGCATATTTGTCTCAAAAAGCATGGGATGTTGGTTATTTTCTCCATCTAGGATGTCACCAAAAGCCTCCCAGACGTTGGATATCGGTCTTGAGGAAGTGTTATTGAAAATGCTGTATTCTCCGCTAGAGAGCTTCACCTCAGCCATTTCGAATGGCACACTCAGCAGAGATTGATGTGCTGCAGAGGTTATGATTATGCGCTGTCCCGTGGGGGAGAGGTCTGAGGATTTAAACATTAAACTAAATTATTATTATTTTAATATATTTATTATGCAACACCCGCGACCCGACCCGCATCATCTTTGTTTTACCCAGAACCGAACCCGGAAAAAAGCGTTTGAAAAAATACGAGTAGAGTGACACTTGCACACTTTTGGCTGTTTGTGGAGACCGAGTTCCCCCACCTCGCCAAAAAGGCTGTAAAAGTGCTCATTCCCTTCACCTCCACTTACCTGTGTGAGTGCGGGTTTTCCGCATTGACTTTGATCAAAAGCAAGTGCCGGCCAAGGCTGCAGCCAGAGTATGATCTGCGTGTATTCCTGTGTGCATCAAAGACGCAGACTCAGTGTGTTGCCGGGAGCATATAAGGATGTATCCACGATGTTGAAAATGTTAAAAAATATATGTGTTGAGAACACGGCGTGCAAAAATATACGGGTCGTGCTGTAGCTAGATTTGCCTGTCCTCTGTAAGAAGGTGTCGGCGACTGACATGCAAGGGAGAACGGCTGTCCACAGGCTGTTCCAACTTTAACAACTTTATTAACTTCCAGGGTAGTGAATTGAACATGCATGGTATATTTTCATGGACGGACACGCATGTTCCACACCACACAAACTCAGGGCCGGCCCTTGGCATAGGCAGTATATGCGAGGGGCGCCGGAAATTTGAAAAAACAAACAAACAAAAAGTTAGAAATTAAAAAGATTTTTCATAAGAACACAATTTCCCGATGTTGGATCAACAAAGTACATCTTATTATCTTATATTAACAGAACTATGCCTATATTGCGTACAGCGCCCATAAACTATGGCACACCCCCCCCCCCCCCAAAACCAGGTTGAACTGCCCCAGCCCCAGAAAAAAACAGAGGTTTATGTGAAATTGTTCTTTTTTTAAATAATGGTTTTAATGCAATTATAGGTTTTAATTTTGTATTTGTGTTAATTTAAAATAAATCAAACTCCCAAAAAACGTATACAGCTTCCGTGTGCTTTTATTAACATTGTAATTTACTGTGTAAGCAGCTGCGGGGGGAGAGCTTTAGACAGCTCTCTCCTGAAAGACTGAGAGGCTCTGATAACCTCAGCTCAAGTGAGGTAAAGGCACACCTTTATATGATCATTATAGTTATAAAAAAATAAGAGAATAGATGAAAAACAGGTATAAAACAGTACAAAAAAAGTTGTTATTGATAAACAAGAATACAGTTTAAAAGGGGAGTGATTTGTAAAATATCCATAAAGAAAAATAAAATCTGCTTACAGTTCTGTTTCATATGGGTGTTGAGAGATGTATCCATAGATCTCTTAATGTTGCTCTCAAAGTGCACCAGATTGATGCTTTTAACTTCAACATTAAAAAAGAAAAAAATCTTCCCGGGGGAGCATGCCCCCGGACCCCCCTAGAGGATGTTAGGTCTACCCCCCACTTAAACCATGTTCAAATGGATAGGATACTTAATACAGTTGCACACATCTTGTGTTTATATCTTTCTGTTTTGGTGGTCATGCCACAACCGTGCACGTGCATGCATCCGCGAGTCATAGTGAGTGTCTGCATTTTCGGGGGGGGGGGGCGCCAGCTAAAATCTTGCCGAGGGCAGCAAATTGGTCAGGGCCGGCCCTGCACAAACTGAACAACACTCAATTGTCCGATCGCTACCAGTGTCCTTGCGATCATGTTATAACAACAAGTGCGCGTTAGTGATGCAATATGGTTGAGACCATTCGGGCTGATTCTAGAGGGGTGCAAGGAATAGTCCAAGTAGTGGGGGAGTTTTATACAATATGTTTAAAACATAAAGATAAAAAGGTTTAAAAAAGTTATTGTTTCATGTTTTAAGGAGGTGACGCTACTCAGCCAATCAAATCGGTGCAGTCAGTGAGATAGATTCAAACACACACACAGAGACGAGACAAGAGGAGAGAAACAGTCGGAGTAATTTCAAATGGCGGAAGGTAGACAGCAAAAACAGAGCATTTAATGACATTTTCTCTTACTGGACCTCTTTGAAATGCAATTGAATACCCCTGCATTATAGCAACAACAACAATAATAATAATAGCAATAATAATTGGGAGGGGGGGCGCGGCTGTTCTTATGAGGGGAGGCTCACCTTCCCACACTTTGAAAACCCCTGACCTAGAGATATCCTATTATTCCACTGCTTGTTGTAAATAATGGTTAAAACCTCAGTAAATGAAATAAACAATGTGTTTAACATTTACTATTTTAATGTAATTTTGCATTTTCATCTTATCACAAAGTAGAGGTAAGAATATATCCATCCTCTCTCTGCAGCTTCATGTCTTCTATTATTATAACTTTCATCATTGAGACAGAGGAAATCAATCATGTTATTTAACATCATCAGCAGTAACACAAATATCAGCAAAAGTGTGTTTATGGAGTTGTTTATTTGTATTATATGTGCAGCAAGTATATAGAAGCAGCTGTTTGGGGTATCAGACAGACTCAAGCTATAATCGTTAAATATCTATTAAAAGAAAGGACACGTACAAAATCTAATTCTGAAACTAAGACACAAGTCTGTAGGACGGCAGTAAGCAGAGGTCTGGGTGGAGGATGCTCCTGATCGCCGTTTTGCTTTCTTCAGCGACCACGGGGGTCCAGCTGGATGGCAGCTCTGTCCTGATGATCCGCTGGGGTTAGGGGTCCTTCTCCAGCACCTCGGGGGTCCAGGTGGATTCAGCTCTGTCCTGATGATCCGCTGGGGTTAGGGGTCCTTCTCCAGCACCTCGGGGGGTCCAGGTGGATTCAGCTCTGTCCTGATGATCCGCTGGGGTTAGGGGTCCTTCTCCAGCACCTCGGGGGGTCCAGGTGGATTCAGCTCTGTCCTGATGATCCGCTGGGGTTAGGGGTCCTTCTCCAGCACCTCGGGGGGTCCAGGTGGATGGCAGCTCTGTCCTGAGGATCCGCTGTACACTTTTCAGATTAGGGGTCCTTCTCCAGCAGATCCATTTCTCCAGAATTGTCCTAAGAGAAAAACAAGAGAAAAAGTGAATTAATCATATCAAACACAGGGTTGCAAAAGTAATATTGCAAAATGTAACTCTAAGCATTTCAGACAAACAATCCCTAAAGGACCATTTAAAATGATTTGCTGTTTTGGTTTTTTAAAAACTAAAGAGATGAAATGACAGTCACACGTGCATCCCTTTGACAGCACAAACTAACATCAAGCAAAAGGTTGCTGTCTATTTGTTATTATTATGGGATCAGGATAAATTAAATACACTTCAGCCTAAATAAAAGATGATCAAATCTGGTGGAAATATTTAAAATAGGCTTTTCTTTTAGCCCTACCTCAAAGCAGCATGAGCTGAATAAAAAGGTTGTAATGTTGTCCCAAAGTTTAATAAACAGTAAAACATTGGAACATGTCAGAGAAATAAATAAAGCTAACAGCAGCTACACGTCAGGGTAGCGTTTTATAAATCCCACTGTACTGTAGGCTATACCGGTCTAAATATTTTCACTTTGGTCTATGTATGTAATATAAAGTATAACTTATCTATAACGGCCCCTACACACGGCGGCGTGCGTTGACGCTTGCCGGCGGGCATGTCTGTCTGAAGCTAGACCAACAACCAATCACATGAATCTCCCGCCCCGGACACACAAGCAGCGGTTTGATTGGCTAGAGCTTGTACTGGCATATGATTCGATTGGCTGACGCTTCCGTCGAAGCTTCAAAAGTTGAACATTGCTCTACTTTTGAAGCGAGCAACGCTACGCTACGCTACGCTACGCTAGGCAACGCTAGGCTACGCTTTGCTCCCACAATGCAGTTCGGCGAAGCGTGACGTCACCCCATTCAAAGTGAATGGGCAGAAGCGTTGAAGCGTCAACGCACACCGCCGTGTGTAGGGGCCGTAACAGAGCCAAGATCTCTGTATGACTTTAGTAAACTTCTGAATTGAATTAAAAATAAGTGTAAACAACAGTGCAGTATGTCCAGCTAGCTAGTTAGCGTCACTAACGTCACGTATTTATCCGTATTATTTAACGAAAATGTACGTTTTAATGCCCCTTGGGTTTGAGGACCGCCATTTCATTTGAAAAAAAACTCGATCTTCCCTGCTTCCCTGCGCATTGCACCCTGGGATATGGTAGCCCGCGAAGGATACATCAGATGTATCCTTCAAATCCGGGAAAAGAAGGCTGCATTCGTGGGCTGCATTCGGAGGAGTCTCGTCTTTTTTTTTAATTGGGACTTCCTTCTTTCGGCGGAAGTGACGTATGCGGTCTACAAATGCAGCCTCCGAAGGGTGCAGCCCCTGAATTGAGTCACGGGGTGTTTCTCAATCGCGAGTACGCTTGCTTGGTAGCACATGTCTTCCGAGCGTCTTGCTTCAGAAGCGAGGCAAGAATACTTCCTGGCATTCGGAAAACGAAGAGTGGAACAGGCTAGCAAGTGTGCAGGTGTGCGTCATATGAGAGGCCCCGCCTTACATTTTCCGCCACAGATTTGGGGAAATTGGTCCGTGCGCAAAGCATTGTGGGGATTTTAAGACCGCGGAGTCTACACATGTGCAGCCTCAACATTTCTCCAAATGAAGTACGCCGGGCTCGGTGGAATTCCAAGTATGCTGGACATTGGAACAGTACTTCGGCGGCACTCGATGACGTAGTATGCTTGAAATAGTGGCTCTGGAGCAGCTTTACTCGACATTGAGAAACACCCACGGCCCTTGTCTCGTTCCTGGTTCCTTTACTTCCTGCCCTGGTTGTTTTCCCGCTATCGTCAGTGTCTGCCCGCCCCTGATTGTTTCCACCTGTGCCCACTTAACTCTTAGTATCCTGTCTCCCTTTGTCTGTTGCCAGATTGTCTTGTGTCTTATGCCAAACTCTCCAGCGTTTTCCTATTGCATCTAGTTATCGTTACAGTCATTGTCCGCATCTATAGTTATAGTAAGGTAAGATCAGGTAGTAGTATTTTTCTAGTATTTTGTTAAGTAAGCATTAGTGTAGATTATTTATTGTATGTAATTTTGTATTGTAACTGCTTTTCAAGTAAAGACTATTTTTGTACTTGAATCCTGTGTCTGCCTTCGTGCTTTTGGGTCCACTCCTTGTACACCCGTGACAGTGAAACTGATTAACAACTCAACTGACCAGATCAATATCCCAGGAGTTTAATTGACTTGATGCTATACCTCTGATTAAAAAGTGTTCCTATAATTGTTTTGAGCAGTGTACATCCTTACAACATGTAAGACAGGGAAGGTAACACTTGCAGTCACATGATCATACAGAATATAAACAATCCAACAGTTTAACCATTTCATCTAAATCGCTTAATTTGGAGGTCAAAACTAAAGTAAACACACTTAAGATCAGTGGCGGCTGGTGGAATCTTTTCTAGGTAGGGCTGTGCCACATGCAATCAATTTCAGCAAACATCCCAGTATGACTTAATGCAAAAAAAACAGGAATTTTCAGTGTTAATTTACCTTGTCTTACATTGTAATGCCTCCATAAACAATTTAAGCATTTGAGACTGAGGACTATGTACAAAAACTTAAAAACAATGGCATTAGCAATACTTGCATACATATATGTATGTATATATATATATATTAGGGGTGTAACGGTTCACAAACATTTCGGTTCGGTACGTACCTCGGTTTTTAGGTCACGGTTCGGTTCGGTACGTTTTCGGTACAGCAGAAAAAATTATCACAAAACATAACATATCTTTTTTTCATTATTGTTAAACTGTGAATAATGTATTCACTCAAATAAATACAAAATATAATAAAATAAACATTAAGGTGCAGCATTTCGATGAACTGAAATAATCTGTATTTGAACTTTACTGTACTAGTACTCACAAAACATAAACTATTAGTTTTGGGTTTTTAATTATTATTAAACTATGAATATTCACTCAAATAAATATAAAATATAATAAAATAAACATTAAGGTGCAGCATTTCGATGAACTGAAATAATCTGTATTTGAACTGTACTGTACTAGTACCTAAGCAGCCAGTTTGACATTATGACTTGCTTGTCATTGTATTTTGATGTTTTTTTAAAGAAAAATTAACTTGTCCACATTGCTTGCCGAAAGGGCAGATCTGCTGGCACTAACAATGTCTCCTGCTGTGGAGAACACCCTCTCTAGGGACAGAGGTAGCAGACACAGCCAGGTAGCGCTTTGCTAACATGGGAACATAAGGATGTTTGGCATTTGTAATAGCTTTGGCTCGGTCTGAACTTTTTGCGAGTGGTGGAGGCTTAAATGCTAGTGGGAGTTGGGTTTGCACTTCAGTCTTTTGATACCGGTGATATTCACGTTCGGGTGATGTCTTTTCAAATGAGTGTGCAAGTTTGATGTATTGCCAGCCGCGTAACCAATTTTAGTTGAACAATGCCGACAAACAGCTTTGGTTCGGTCCACCTGTCTTTGTCCGTCATCCTTGTACGTAACTGCGAAACCAAAATGTTCCCAAACCGGAGACTTCAATGATGCTGGAGGATTTTCGAGCTCAACTTTATCTGCGTTCGCCATTTTGACAGTTCCTCAAATTACTGATTACATGTGAACGCATCCCTCTGACCAGCTCGTCCAATGAAATGACTTGCTCGCTCTATGACGCGTTGAACACAATGGGAGCAAATTACTCTGAATGCTGCGACGCAGCACCTGAGATTACTTCCAAGAAGTTGTTCACGTTCTCAATTTTTTACGTTTAACGTTATATTAGTTCGGTACACTTCGGTACACATGTGTACCGAACCGAAGGGCCCGTACCGAATAATTTCGGTACGGGTACGTGTACCGTTACACCCCTAATATATATATATGATTGATGTATATAATATATATGTATTGAAATATGTATATATATATATGATATACTACAGAACAACGGTATAATCAACAGTAATACAAAAAGCTGAAAATGTAACAAACTAATAATAATTATTCTTATTATTTAATCAATGTGGTATGTGCCTTTAAAAACGGTGGCGGTCTTCAGGTGCTCCTCCAGCACAGTGTGCAGGGAGGAAACAAAATCCACCAATCCTCTGAAAATGCCAGGGTTGACTGAAGAGTCAGTCTCGTCATGCCCACACAAAGCCAACTCAAAAGCCCCACAAAACTTCATTATTTTGGATAAAATATGCCTGTTTTTATCCACCTCTCATTGTGTTTCCTCACCGCAATCCTGTGGGCGTCGCCCAGCTAAGTAGCAGTTGCTTACTTGGGGCGATAAATCGCCCCACTCGTATTAGTTTTGAGGACGCTGATTGGCTACAGTTTATGGCACACGTTCATATCTTGAATCAGCAATTGGCGAACCTGCTACAGAGACCCGCCTCCGTGGGGCTATTTCTCCATCGCCCCAGCACAGTACTTCAGTCATACGGTGTACTAGGAAAAGCATATATATTGCGCTAATTACTTTTAAATCATGTTTTACACATATTTCTGGGTGCATTCCATATTTTAAACACACAAATATGTGACCCGCTCTATCGAAATCAGTCGGAAGTCGCAACGACTAATTTCAAAATAAACGTGGATTTGCGTAAAAAAATAGTTTTTCGGGGTTCGGGTGTTTTGTTTGATTTTAAATAAACAAAGTCTTAGCTTTCAGAATATGAATTTTTTATTTCCAAAATCACACAATAAATACATTTTTGAAGCTTGTCAAGGGAAGATGACAGCTCTCACTCGCACTCTGCTCTTCCTTAGCGACGCCCCCCCTCCCTCCGGCTGAAATTATGAATGTAAGAGTATAGTAATCATAGATAACACGGCAGGGTCCGTTACAGTTTGTTTTCATCTGATTTCAATTAAACAAAGTCTTGGCTTTCAGAATATTAAACTTGTTTTGGCAAATTCAGATGATAAATACAACTTTGAAGCTTGTATAAAAGCGTCAGCTAAATGCAATGTAATGTAATGTAATTGTAACGGCATAATTACAAGCGGAAAACAGAGTAACTTGACGTCACAGCAGGCATAACAACAGCCAGTGTTTCTCGTGAGTGTTTTCCCCGGGAAACAAACACAATACACACAAACGCAAAATTACACAAACACACACACACACACACGTATACACACACAAACACTTGCGGGCTTCCCCCAGACCAGCAATCCAAACGAAAATATCTTCCCTCCGTAGTATTTTGATCATTTGCTCCGCTAATAATCAATCAGATCGATGGATTCCAGAGAAGAGAAAACTTTGAAGGCCTTTTTCTCAAAATGATGACTCGGTGACAGTCATTATATAATGTGACATATTTCGCTTAATATTTGGAGTACAAAAACAATCCTGATATCATTAGAAAGCTAGGAATCTCCTCTTTCCAACAGTGTATACAACTCAAAATGTGTCTTCGGGTCAATGCGACTGATTTCGATGGAGCAGGTCACATATTGACAATTTATATAATTAATTAGTATTATTATTATTATTATTAATAATAATAATATTGTTTTTGTGTGTGGTTTATGGAAGGCGGTGCCCTAAGCAGTGGCCAGCCGTCACTGCTTAAGATGTCACCAATGTTGCCTCACTGCAAAGGTTTGGCAAAATCATTTGAATATGATGTAGAGGAACCATGACAATCTGATGTGCAATTATTTATTTTATGTTAAGATATTCCACTAGATAAGTAAAAACTCCTGAAAAGTCAGGAGAACAAAAAAGTCAGTAGGATTCAACCTCTGAGGATCATGAATGTCTCCACACTCCATGGCCATCCAGAAGTTTGTCTTCATCGTTAGTGGACCGGCCGCCAACAACCATCAATACAGTGTCTAGATTTACAATGAATATTGGATAAAACTGTCATAAGTGTTTTGAAAATAATGGATGTGTTCTACACATGTACAGCTTGAAGTACATTTCAAATGAAATCTTGTGATGTGTCGACTGAAATAAAACACTGTTCATGATTGGTGTACTATGATGTTTTGTTATGAATGAAGGAAAACAAATGCAAAGAACTATGCACTTAGTCATCACACTGTTATTTTAATATATAAAGAATTGCTCATATAAAACATATCAAGCCAGAAGACCAAGTGTGTCATTTCTGTGAGGTGAGTGACAGATGTCTTGTTTGGGCTTTTATGCTCACAGCAGTACACTCTTTTTTTCTCCAGACAAAACAGAAAATGCTCTCTGAAGGGACCAAGATACACCGAATGCACTGATCTGTACACATGTTACCCTCATCATGTCAGTTTTATATCAGCTACATGTTAGGACTAAAGTGCTGTAATGGACAGTAGCTGGGATGTGTTTGTGCTGGTTGGTGATTGCAATGTATACCACAGCAGTGCACCTGCACCTGTCTAACTGTAGCTGCCAAATATAGCTGCAAGGTGCTGAGAAAAAGCGCGTCAACCCGTGAACACTTCACACAGATACAATTAGGACTTGTCTACCCACTGAGCAATTTTGAGATATAGCCCACTTCCTGTTCCTGTGTTTACTGCCCATTCGTCACAACCAAAAACCTTTGAATGGGAAGAAATTGAGGAAAATATCCACTGAGGCGGTGTCAGTACTCCAGGATGGAAATACAAAGTAAAATACGTAGTAATAAAATAATACAGTGGATTCAAACAGAAACACCAACATAATAAAAGTATTGTTTTTTACAGTCAGTATGGATAAATTATAGATTGATTGTAAACATGAACAAAGAATATGGATCTGAATGTACTGAGAACATTCATGCTCCCCAGAGGATAAAGTGTTTTCTATTTTGAAACTGTGAGCTGTACCAGGACAAATATTCTACCATACAGTAATATTAAAGGTAATGTCATTTTCTGAGTACATTAATGCTCCCAATGGATAATCCCACCTTAATATTAATAACAAAAGTACCTATCCACTGGCATTACTCTCACAACAAGTCCTCCAACTCATAGGACCAAATGGGCCGATTGTTCAGGCCCTTATTGCGACCAAATATGTTGTTTGTTCAAGCGCTTAATACGTCCTATAAATACGTTTTAAAGCTTTCGCCCTCTAGTGCTCCCGTTGAATGCTAACGTTACAGATGGTCGTTTATTCACAAATAACCCTCTCTGTAAAATCCTAAATTGTAGAATAGTTTGGCCATTAAAACGCTTTATGATTAGATTTCTAGTGAGAAGTGTATATTGTACTTTTAGAATCCACGTCCAGTCGATATGTAGGATCTATAGTTTGATAGATATTACGAAGATGATTTGAGGTATGCGGCAGCCTCCATGTAAAGTTAGGGGTTGAAAACAGTATTTCCGGTCTCTACGTTTTCATAATAAAACCAATGATCAAATGATTTAACAGTGATATCTGCAGTACTCATCAACTAAAGAACATCAGTTTATCCTTGTTAATTATACGACATTTATTGGTTTAAATTGTGTACAATGCTTTTTTGTTTTTCCCTTTTCTCTTTCGATTCTGAGAGACACCTTTCTTTTTTCAGAGGTTTTGATCTGTGCCGCAATGCATTTCGGGATATGGTGTTTATATGATATGAAATCGGAAAAACATTTAAAAAAAATAAAATAATACTTTATTCCGAGTGTTCTTGCTTTTCTCTTTGGAAGTCATCACATAACGGCATTGTAATACACGGTTCGGCTGCATTAAATATTACATATCTGCCGTAGATATTTATTTATAGAGCCCTGATCAGAAGACCTTTTGACAAACTGTAAGAGATGCCGCCAAAACTGAATACGTGACGTGGATCATAAATACATTAGCTAAACAACATCTTCCATTTCTTTTCACACAATACGTCTCCTTGCAGTATCAACACTAATTCGGCTGACTTTTATATTTGATCTAATTGGTATATAGGTTATATTTACACCATAACGGTGCACAGCTGATAGAATGGGATTTTTTTGTAGTTTTTAAAGATATTATTTACTACCTTTCCAACTCCTCATGCAGTTGACTGTTACAGGTCTATACAGGTTCATGGTACAATGCATAAGCTTCACATCGAGAGACTGAAACTGTATTTTCCTTTACGGTTCCGTTTTAATTTCACAATAAAGTTAATAGTCATATTATGTTTGATATTATTATTATGTTTTATTAACTACACCACTGGTTTTTTAACCCGCGCCGCCTAGTGGTTAAAGCACGTTATTGAATGTTGTTGTTGAATACGTTTTATTTGATGAAAACATTTAAATATTAAGAGTAGCCTACATACAAAATTGGGGGAAAGTAGAAGGCATGATAGAAATATAGAATATAAAATATCAAGAAGATACTGTAGTGATCTCTACAATAAAACAGTTTAGTGCAGGACGTCCAAAGATATTAACAGGAGGATGTGCAAAACAGACAAACTAATAAGGCTTTATTTAAACATTAAAGAATACTTTAAGTTAAGGTCTTCTTTTGAATAAGAACAAAACGTTGGGGTTATCCACAGATAAATATGAAGTCTGACAAAGTACTTAACGTCCAATATATTGCATAGTTTATTTTGGCACTTGACAATCACCTTCCCTGAATTTGACTCAGGTGTAACTAAAGTCTGATTTAAGGGTTGTTTATATTTCACATCATTAATCAGAATCTGCAAAGTAACTCAAATAAATGTAGTGGAGTAAAAACACCAGGTTAACCTCTGAATTGTAGTGGAGTAGAACAAAGTAGTACATGCTGCTGTAACAAAAACATTTCCCAACTTGGGATCAATAAAGTATCTTATCTTAAGATGATCGATGGCCTATACTACTGCCATATTTGCTAAATGTGCCTCTGAACCTATACAAGTGCATGTTTCAGGCTTATCAATGAACAACAGGAGGGGTCACAGACATAAGACCAGCTGTTAAATAAAGCTCTTCTGACCTTAGGTGCCATGTGGGTATATTAATTCACCCATTTATTAATTATATGTTTTACATTTGATAACACCACTGTGTTTCGTATCCCCTAAACCTCCAGGGTGTACACAGTTTAATACTGGCAACTTCTAATTGTGGGAAATACGAAAACGTCTTATAAAGAGACGTGCCATAGAACATGTTGCGAAACACACAATAGCCAGCATGTGTAGTTCTGGGGGGGGGGGGGGTCCTGGACCCGGGGGCTGGACCCGTCCAATTCCAGTTTTGGAAAGTCTGCCGTGGTTCCATTCCATTTCAAAGAGCTGTTTGACGCTCAGCGTAACCTTGTCGCACTGCCACTCCAACATCCAATCACAGAGCTTGATGACTAATCACGGTGTTTGTAAAGCAAGGCGGATGTTGTAGTCCCAAACGATAGCTGGGGATTCTGGGTAGTGTAGTGTCTTCGGAAACAACTATTTGTTTCTCTGAATCGAAGGTTAAACACACAAAAGCATTGTACACAATTTAAACCAATCAATATTGTGTATTAACAAGGATAAACTGATGTGTTTTAGTGGATGAGTAATGCAGATATCACTGTGTAATCATTTGACAGTGAGGGAAATATATCCGGTTTTATTATTAAAACTTCGAGACCGGAAAAACTGTTTTCACCCACGCTAACTTTACATAGAAGCTGCATACACGTTATCCTGGCGAGACCTCAAATCATCTTCGTAATATCTATCAAACTATAGATCCTACACATCGACTGGACGTGGATTCTAAGAGTACAATATACACTTCTCGCCAGAAATCGAATCAAAAAGCATTTTAATGGCCAAACTATTCCATATTTTAGGATTTTCCAGAGAGGGTTATTTGTGAATAAACGTCCCTCCGGAGCGTTTGCAATGAACGGGCCAGGAGCATGTTGTTTCTTACACGACCACTAGAGCACCTCTAGTGGTCGTGTAAGAAACAACATACACTTTAAAACGTGTCTCTGGGTCGTAATAAGGGCTTGAACAATCGGCCTATGTGGTCGTTTTTTTGTAGGAGGACAGGCTGTACTCTCAATACAATTTCCTTTTGCTGAATCAGTCAGTACTGCTTAGGCTCTCACAGAGGTAACAGCATATTTACCAACCTCTGTTCAAATTTTAAATAGTGTCTACGGATCCCCTGAGGTGTAGAATAGGTTAGTATGCTGTCACACTATATTTTTTCCTCCTTGAGCAGCTGTGGCTCAGCACAAGTAGAGCAGTTTCTTCTTTACACATGTTCAAGTTTCCTTCAGCAACTCCAATTGCTCCCAATGGTTGGGCCATTGCCATGGCTGTGTGAGTATGTGTGTAAATGAGAAGCAGGTTGCAATGTACCTTGGATGCTATAAAAATCCACTCAACCCAGTGTATACATTCTCATTTTGTTTCTTCTGAATCTTGGTATAAACTCAACACCAAGACTGTTAAAGCCATCAAACTAAGACCCATTGGTGCAGACAAAAAAACAACCTTCCATGCAGTACAAGTAATATTGATAATAATACATTTAATTTTTAAAGAGCTTTTCCAAAAACACAATATGAAATTAAATAAATAAGACAAAAATACACGATGGAACAGGAAGCAGTAAGAACTGGTGGAGTTATGATGTTGCGAGGGGGGAGTTTAACTGTAAAAAGCAAGTTTGAAGAGGTAGTTTTTAAGGGCTGTTTGAAGGATGGTAGTGTGGTTGGTTTGTACATTTCCCCTCTGTGGGATGGTTAAAGATATTCTGATTCTGATTGACCGTCTTATATAGTCGTGGGGGGTGGGGGTATAGAGCGAGGGTGCTGCAACAGAAAAGCAATGTCACCCCCGATACGGAGCTAAGTCCTGGTGGTTTTTGTGGTGTTTGCATCTCCAGGCCTGAGGCAGTGGGTGGATGTGACGGTGCAGGTGGTTTGAAAGATACAAAGAGGCCGGGTTGTTGAGGGATTTGTAGGTGGTGAGTGATATTTTGAAGTCAATCCTGTTTTTACCTGGGAGCCAGTAGAGGTTGTGAACGAGTGAGTGATGTGGTATGGCCGATGGGTGGAGGTGAGCAGAAGTTTACGTGTGAAATTGTTTGGCGAGCCATGGGGATGCTATTGCTATTGTCTGGAAGTGATTTGGGCATGGATGTGATCTCCGGCAGCAGCAATAGATGAGGAGGGTTGGAGGCGGGCATAATTCCAGAGGTGGAAAACAACCGTTTTGGTGACGTGGTTGGCATGGGAAGGAGAAAGTAGGGTCGAAGTTAATACCAACGTTGGGTGGAGTGGGGGATGCTGTCGATACTTTTTCAGGAATGACTGGGTAAAGCAAGTGAGGGAATTTGAACTGACTATTTATGATCTCTTGCAGTTGAATTGGAGGATTTTTGGCAATACCGAATCTGAGGCATGAACCCAAACGCACAACTCAACACAGAAGGACTTTTCAAAATAAGGGTTGCAGTCGAATTGTCCAAAAATCAGCTCCTATCGTCTTTTCCGATCCACTATTCCTTGACCTCTGTGTGAAACGTCACAGGTTTAAGGAATAGTGGATAGGAGAATTCAAAAGGACTTAGGAAAAGAGACTGCGGTGCTTTGAGAATCCGACTGCACTTACACTATCCGACGTATTTATGATGCGCCAGCAGACGTCATGAATGTGCGTCTGCTGTGAGGAAACTACAGTTTTCTATACAGCGGACTACATGGATGTATAATAAGAATGGCGGGCTACTGTAAGCCCATCTAAATACTTTGCAAAAAAAACACAAGGCTAACGCTGAGCCTCTGAATTAGCCCTGGGCGAAAAAATCGTAACGCCGTTAGCACAGAACTCTAGCTATACCGATCGATATACTTATTGGATCTGCACGAACAAGTTTAGCTAACATCCTGAGATTCCACAGATTATAGAAATATAAGGATCATCACTGAGCGATCAGAACTCGTGACAGGGGAAGCAAATACAGACAACATACAACGTAGCTTTAGCAAAACACGGAGATATGCTCACCTTAGCTCTTATTCTGATCAAAAGTCGTGTTCAATGGCATTAAAACGAGAAAAAACACGGCTGAAGGTTAATCCATAGGTTAATCCAATGTGTCTGTCGCTTTGAAAAAAGTATTGATAATCCATAATTCAATTTGTATGCAAAAATCTGAGAATAAAAATGTGCTGCTAATGGTAGCCACCAGAGTGTGTCACATATCCGGTTTTGGCTACACGTCACTCTCACTCCTTATTTGGTAACCTGTGTGTGTATGTGGAACTTCCCCTCGATTCCATTGGCTCTAGCGGTTAAAAAGAGATGTCAATCATCAAAATCGAGCAAGGGGGGCCAGAGATAAGTCAAATCCACCCAAATGTTATGTTCACTTGCTCGATTACCTGGCCCACGCAGCCATGGTCCAGGCCTCTGTTCCGGTTCCAGCGGCTCCAGTTCCAGCCTCAGTACCGGCCCCAGCAGCTATGATCCCGGCTTCAGTTCCGGTTTCCACAGCCATGGATCCATGCACCAGTACCGGCCCGCAGAGCTATGGTTACTTGCTCGATTACCTGGCTCACACAGCCATGGTCCAGGCCTCTGTTCCGGTTCCAGCGGCTCCAATTCCAGCCTCAGTACCGGCCCCAGTAGCCATGGTCCCGACTCCAGTTTCGGCTCCAGGACTGGCGTACCGGCCGACGCCAGCTCCCCGAGTCCTGTCGGCGTACCGACCGACTCCAGCACCTCGTCTCCTGCTGGCTCCCCAGCCGACGCCAGCTCCCCGAGTCCTGTCGGCGTACCGGCCGACTCCAGCACCTCGTCTCCTGTTGGCTCTCCAGCCAACACCAGCTCCCCGTGTCCTGTCGGCGTACCGACCGACTCCAGCACCTCGTCTCCTGTTGGCTCTCCAGCCAACACCAGCTCCCCGAGTCCTGTCGGCGTACCGACCGACACAAGTCCCCTCTCCAGTTCCCTCTCGAGTTCCCTCTCGAGTTCCCTCTCCAGTTCCCTCTCGAGTCCCCTCTCCAGTCCCCTCTCCAGTCCCCTCTCCAGTTCCCTCTCCAGTTCCCTCTCTAGTCCTCTCTCGAGTCCCCTCTCAAGTCCCCTCTCAAGTCCCCTCTCAAGTTCCCTCTCGAGTTCCCTCTCCAGTTCCCTCTCGAGTCCCCTCTCCAGTCCCCTCTCCAGTTCCCTCTCCAGTTCCCTCTCTAGTCCTCTCTCGAGTTCCCTCTCAAGTCTCCTCTCAAGTTCCCTCTCTAGTCCCCTCTCGAGTCCCCTCTCGAGTCCCCTCTCAAGTCACCTCTCGAGTCTCCTCTCGAGTTCCCTCTCGAGTTCCCTCTCGAGTTCCCTCTCGAGTTCCCTCTCGAGTCCCCTCTCGAGGTCCCTCTCGAGTCCCCTCTCGAGTCCCCTCTCGAGGTCCCTCTCAAGTTACCTCTCAAGTCTCCTCTCGAGTTCCCTCTCGAGTTCCCTCTCGAGTCCCCTCTCAAGTTCCCTCTCTAGTCCCCTCTCGAGCCCCCTCTCAGGTCTCGTCTCGAGTCCCCTCTCCAGTTCCCTCTCGAGTCCCCTCTCCAGTTCCCTCTCGAGTCCCCTCTCGAGTTCCCTCTCAAGCCCTCTCTCGAGTTCCCTCTCAAGTCACCTCTCGAGTTCCCTCTCAGGTCCCCTCTCGAGTCTCTTCTCGAGTCCCCTCTCAAGTCACCTCTCGAGTCCCCTCTCGAGTCACCTCTCGAGTCTCTGATCGAGTTCCCACTCAAGTCCCTACCCAAGTGTCGTTGGAGGTTCCGCTGGGGGTCCTGCCAACTCTATGTCCTGTGCCGTTGGAGGCCCCGCCGACTACTCTCCTGCCGGGGGTCCTGCCAACCCGGTGTCCTGTCCCGTTGGAGGCCCCGCCGACTACTCTTCTGCCGGGGGTCCTGCCAACTCTATGTCCTGTGCCGTTGGAGGCCCCGCCGACTACTCTCCTGCCGGGGGTCCTGCCAACCCTGTGTCCTGTGCCGTTGGAGGCCCCGCCGACTACTCTTCTGCCGGGGGTCCTGCCAACCCCATGTCCTGTGCCGTTGGAGGCCCCGCCGACTACTCTTCTGCCGGGGGTCCTGCCAACCCTGTGTCCTGTGCCGTTGGAGGCCCCGCCGACTACTCTTCTGCCGGGGGTCCTGCCAACCCCATGTCCTGTGCCGTTGGAGGTCCCGACGACTGCTCTCCTGCCGGGGGTCCTGCCAACCCTGTGTCCTGTCCCGTTGGGGGTCCCGCCGACGACTCTTCTGCCGGGGGTCCTGCCAGCCCTATGTCCTGTTCCGTTGGAGGTCCCGCCGTTACCTGTCTCGCCGGGGGTCCTGCCAACTCCTGGTCCTCTTCCGTGGGGGATCCTGCCGGAGCTGTCCCGTCAGCGCCTTCCTGCCCGGCCTCCGGAGCTGTCCGGTCTTCGGCCTCGAGCCCGGCCCCCTGAGAGCCGCGGTCTTCGCCCTCGAGCCCGGCCCCCTGAGTGCTGCGGTCTTCACCCTCATGCTCGGCCCCCTGACTCTTCCTGCCGCTGCCTTCGCCCTCATGCTCGGCCCCCTGAGTTTGCCCGCTGTGGTCTTCGCCCCTCCATGGACTCTGCCTTGCCCCCGGGCCGTCCGCCCGAGATTTCCACCCTGGACTTGGCCTTGCCCCCGGGCCGTCCGCCCGAGATCCCTTCAGGGCCCGTCCTCCAGACCCCCTCCACCCACCCTGGTGCGCCTAGTGTTGTGTCCCGCCTCCGGACCCCCTCCACCCACCCTGCTTGAGGTTTTGGACTTTTGTGGTTTTTAGGGACGTCTAGAATCCGTCCCTTGAGGGGGGGGTTCTGTCAGGATTCTCTTATGTTGTTTTGTAGTTTTGTATGTTTGGGTGTTTGCTGTCATGTTTTCCTCCCTGTTTATTGTCTGGTCCTTTTCCCTGTGTTTTTCCTCCCGTCGTTAGTTCCCTGGTGTGTCTCGTTATCTGATTGTGTTCACCTGTGGCCCTTGTGTTTCTCCTCCCCTGCCCGGCTGTTTCTCGTCTTGTGATTACCCCTCCCTGTATTTAGTCTTGTCTCTTCCTGTGTTCAGTGTTGGTGCTTCTTTCGTTAGTGACTGAGTTCACCGGTGAGTGTTCTGTTTTGTCTATGTTTATGGAGTTATCCTTGAAATAAAGGTTTTGCACTTTAATCTGCATTTGGGTCCTGCTTGCTGCACACACCGTGACATTTTAGAAGTGTAGTTATGGTCATTTGTTCTGGGAATGTCATTTTCGAGCCTGAGACCTGAAAAACAGGCTTGGACAGGGGATGAACAATATCACTAAAGCCAACAAGGTAATTTCACATTTGCAACACCTTAGAGGAGACATCTGCTTTTTACAAGAGACACACCTCCGTACGGCGGAAATGTCTCGCGTGAAGAGGCCATGGATGGGTCACTTGTTTCATTCGAGGTTTTCCGAGAGGGCTAGAGGGGCAGCTATTATTATACACAGGGATATTGCCTTTGAACACTACTATATCTGATCCGAACGGCCGGAACGTTATAGTATCTGGCAAATTACAAAATACTCCTGTGGTCCTGGCCTCGCTATATGCTCCGAATTGGGACGATGACAAGTTCATATCCAAATTCTTTACTTACCTAATCTCAATGAGCATCAAATTATAATTGGAGGTGACCTTAATCTGGTCCAGGATATAGAGCTTGATAGATCGTCCACTAAGCAGTCTACTCTATCTAAATCGACCAAAGTCTTAAAATGTCACGCCGACCAGCTGGGCTTGAGGGACCCGTGGAGGACTAAGTCTCCCTCCAGTAAAGTTTTCTCTTTCTTTTCACATGTCCACCACACTTACTCACGGATAGACTTCTTCTTACTTGACGATAAACTATTACATAACGTTCTTTCCTGTGAATACCATAGCATAGTTATCTCAGACCATGCACCCACTTCTGTAGAAATCCATTTTCCCCATGGTAGACCACTCTCTAAATTCTGAAGATTTAGCCCTCATTTGCTGTCCGAACCCACATTTAAGGCTTTTCTCGCAACACAAATCACATTTTTCTTTGAGATAAACTATACTCCAAATATTGGTAGTGATATACTCTAGGAGTCCTATAAGGCTTATCTTTGTGGGCAGATCATTTCTTTTGTCTCACATTTCAGGAAATCGGAGCAATCCAAATTGACAGAAATGTCAGCTAATATCCGAAATTTAGACAGCCAATACTCGGTTAATCCCAACTCTATTTTGTATAAAAAACAGCTTCAGCTTCAATCTCAATATGATCTGTTATCAACTGGTAAGATCGAGAGGCAACTTCTGCAAACTAGGCAACGATTTTTTGAGCAGGGAGATAAGGCAGGCAAACTGCTTGCATATCAATCGCGAGTGGCCGGTGCCTCCAGGTTGATCCCTAGAGTGAAGTCGCCAACAGGTGATATTACAACAGACCCTGCTGAAATCAGTAATATCTTCTCAGACTACTATTCTGAATTATACACCTCAGAGTCTTCTCCACAGGATTGGGACAACCCTAACCTCTTAGAAACTCTAGCTTATCCCCAAGTTGATGGAAGATGTTCTGGTGATCTGGGAGCTCCGTTAACCATCTCTGAAGTAACAGAGGCTATCAAATCTTTACAGAGCGGTAAATCGCCTGGTCCTGATGGCTACTCCAGAGTTTTTTAAAACTTTTTGCTCTGTACTGGCTCCGATCCTGGTGAGAGTATTCAATGATGCCTTTCTGAAAGGCAAGTTACCACCTACTTTGTCTGAGGCATCAATCACTCTATTGTTGAAGAAAGATAAAGACCCACTCTTGTGTGGCAGTTATAGGCCGATATCCCTTTTAAACGTAGACTTTAAGATCATGGCTAAGGTTCTATCTAGCCGTCTCCAGAGGGTGATGCCGGGCCTGATCGATCCCGACCAGACAGGCTTTATCTCAGGACGACAGTCATTTTTTAATACCACAAGGTTGTTTAACATTATTTATTCTCCCTCTACTAGTTCCCCTGAAGTTGTTCTCTCTTTGGATGCGGAAAAGGCATTCGACGGAGTAGAGTGGGGATATCTGTTCTATGTACTTAACACATTTGGTTTCAGCAGGGACTTTGTTTCATGGATTCAACTCCTCTATACATCTCCGGTAGCTTCAGTTAACGTCAACGGTGTTAAGTCTGGTCTGTTCTCGCTCTCTCTCAGAAATAGGCAGGGTTGCCCTCTATCTCCGTCATTATTTGCACTCGCCGTCGAGCCTCTAGCCTTATGGCTTCGTAGTGAGGAAGGATTTAGGGGCATCACACGCTTCGGTTTTTTGCATAAGCTCTCTTTGGATGCAGATGACCTTTTACTGTATATTTCCAGCCCATCGTCCTCCCTTCCTATAATTCTAAGCATTTAAGAGCAATTTAAAAAGCTATCTGGCTACAAACTCAACCTCCAGAAAAGCGAATATTTCCCTGTTAACACCCTCGCTGAAAAACTTCCCCAAGCTCTCTTTCCTTTTAACAAGAAGGTCTCAGAGGGATTCAAATACCTGGGTATCCATATTACTAAATCGTTTACAGAGCTTTTTGCCAAGAACCTTAGTCCATTAGTAGAGCGCTTTAAAGCAGACTTAGCTAGATGGTCCTCCTTGCCTTTCTCCTTAATGGGACGCATTCATTTGATAAAAAAGGTGGTGCTACCTCGGTTCTTATATTCTTTCCAACACATTCCAATATTTATAAATAAATCCTTTTTCTCAGCACTTGACCAGCAGATTAATTCTTCTTTATGGTGCAACAAGAGATAAGCTTCTTTTTTGGAACACTAATTTGTCACAGGGCGAACACCCTCGGTTCTTATATTCTTTCCAACACATTCCAATATTTATAAATAAATCCTTTTTCTCAGCACTTGACCAGCAGATTAATTCTTCTTTATGGTGCAACAAGAGATAAGCTTCTTTTTTGGAACACTAATTTGTCACAGGGCGAACACCCTCGATGGGCCCAGAAGGAGGCTTCCTCTTCGGGTCTCCCACTTTGGTCAGTGGTATGTTCTCAATTGCCCTTTCCAATTAAACAAGTTGCTCACAATCCGATTGTAACTAAGACTTTAAAGATTTGGGGTCAGTTTAGGAAGCAGTTTGGCTTACAAGCGTCATCAGGTCTAGCCCCGGTCTATTGCAATCACCTTTTCCTTCCGTCGTGCTCGGATCCTGTCTTTCGGACTTGGTCAGACAAAGGCCTGCGGTCTATTAATGACCTTTATGCTGGTGGTGTTTTCTCTTCGTTTGCAGATTTAGCCAACAAATTTGACCTTCAAATTCTCACTTGTTCCGATTCTTTCAGATCAGGCACTTTGTGGAAAATAAATACCCCCAATTTCCAGGCCGGCCTCCTGATTCGATAATTGATTCTTTCCTATCACTTAAGACCGATTCAAGGAAGCTCACCTCCATTATATATAATAACATTTTTAAGATAAATCCTACTTGCTTAAATTCCCTTAGAGTTGTATGGGATCAGGACCTTATGATTAACATGTCAGATGATCAGTGGGGACATATATTAGACCTGGTACACACCTCTTCTATATGTGCAAGGCATAGCTTACTGCAGTGCAAGATTCTGCACAGAGTACATTACACTAACGCTAAACTGGCCAGGACAGGTCTGACACATGTAATAGATGTAAACAATCTCCGGCTGACTACATGCACATGTTTTGGTCGTGCCCTAAACTATCAGAGTTCTGGTCTGCAATATTTGATTCCCTTAGGGAGGTCTTAGGTGAGACAGTGGACCCTAGCCCCCTCACTGACCTTTTCGGAATTCCTCTGATGCCCAATGCACCTATTACCACACAACGAGTTATTGCATTCACCACTCTGCTTGCCAGGAGGCTTATTCTCCTTAAATGGATACATTCCTCCCCTCCCACCCATAATAGATGGATTCATGAAAATTCATTTCCTTGTCCCCCCCTTGTATGTTTGTGCGAATGAGATTGCGGGGTAATGGGGTACGTGTTTGTTTGTCAACTGTACTAGGAAAACACAGTATTTTACATGTAATGTCTTGAAAATGTCTGTTTGATACTAATAAAAAGATTTATAAAAAAAAAAAATAGGGACTCTGGAAGGATTTGTAAATGCTAGAGATGTTTGTATAAATATTACAATGGATTATTAGTAATCATTTCAAAGTGACACAGACACATTGGATCAGGGGCGGACTGGGACTAAAAATCAGCCCGGGAAACTCGACCGGCCGACCGGCCCAACTTGGTACCGCTAGTCAATTGTCATCTTGCTTGCTGATATCTTGTTTGTGCAGATCCGATAAGTAATAAAATATTTCTACCGTGAGTTCTGTGCTAAGTGTGTGTCGCTCAGGGCTCATTTAGATGCTTCTTGTGAGACTTGTGTATTGTTTCGGTAAAAATGGTTCGTATCGTCAGTTAGCTGAGTTTCTTCCCGTTAAGTGCATGGGTATGACACATGAATAGGTTTTTAAATGTTAAGAAGCCCTGAGACACAGTTTCGTGAAAAAAAACCTGCAGCCCCCCTGCAGGGCTTAACAGGTTAAGAGTAACCTGCACAGACAAGAGTAACTTATTGAATTATAGATTTCCCTCCCGATGCATACATCATGATATATTATATTTGCAGTTCAGCTCCGTGGCCGGATGGTTGGTTGAATGACGGGCTAGTTGGCTGGTTGGCTGTAATAAGCTCAGATCAGCAGTATTGAGTTAGTTGAATCTGTTGGAATCTATTAGTTCTGGAGAATTTCAAATGAAAGAGCAAATAGAGCCGACACTATCAGCTGGCTGCACACCTGGGGAGGGAGAAAGAGACAGGGCGAGAGAGACAGGGGAGAAAGGGAGAGAGAGAGGGAGTTGAGATGATACCTAATGTGGTGTGTAATGCTGTATTTCTGTCTGTGATTGGCTCTATTTACCCTGAGTAACCCCCCCCCCCCCCCCACCTCCTCTCCAGCCAGCTGGATGACTGACTGAGGAGCTGCCAACATATAGGCTATACAGATTGTATACGAGGAAGTACTTTTGCTGCAATCTGTACCGGCGTTTGGAAGGAAATTCATCTTTATCTGTCCTGACCCAGTCACTGTTACCTGGCCGTGCCGTCTCAGCGACATCTACGGCGAATCAGCACAAACCTGAACCCATCAGTGGTCAGAGGGAGATTCGGATTAGAGGATAGAAGTGGAGTAAGTGGTGTTAGAGAGGAGGAGGAACAAGAAGAGGAAGATAGAACTAATTAAATTATTCCAAACTGAGATCATTAAAAGTGGAACATGTGACCCAACATCTGATACAACAAAGTCTAACTTCAGTTGAGTGATGTCTTGGAGAGGGGTTGTTGTGGTGCTGCTGCAGATCCGTTCACTAAGGCCATGGGCAAAACATTACAGTATACTAAGTTGGATTTTCAACCCAACTGTAGAATGGTTTACACATATTCATGGGGGATTAATATTCCAGGGAATGAGGGTGATTAACATTAGTCATGCTGAACTGATCATTCATAACCACATTTTGACCAGGCCCCAAAAATAAACAATGTATCGAGGATGTGCACACAGCCAGAGGACATCGAACACATTGTTACCCTGCCATATAAACATCCGTTTTTTTATCACTCTTTCTCATCCTCACCTTTCCATAACCTTTTGTTTTGCATCCCACTTATTGATAGATGGTGCAGTTGTCAGGGGACAGCCAGGGGCCACTATGACGGGCGCTAGTATGAGATAGGGACCCTCCCTCACAAATAGAATGCATGCAAACAATTATGCATAAACTATACATAATCCTCACGCACCAAACTCCCAAAGCACTCTCACATATGCCCCATATAAACCTGGGATTAAAATGCAATCTGTGTCTAGACATGTTATCTGAGGAACAGCACATCTCAGAGGTGGAAATGCATGCAGAGCACATTGCATCAGCAGGACCGCTGCCATTTCTTTTCTGCATGCATTTATGAATTGTATGGAGAAATGTTTATGTCCAGATAGGATATATGGATACTGATTTTATGAATCAACACATGGTGTAAATGGGACATAAACACCAAATTGGTTGTTTGGCAGTGTTTCAAAAGCAGATTTTCCAGAACCTATTAATAATAATGAATAGTAAAAGGTATACAAATTATAGAGAATATAATATAAAATAATAAGAATGTATAAGAAAATACATTTTGCACATTATATCACCAGCCGATTGGTGCAACTGTGCAAAAACATTCATTAACAATAAACTACTGGAAAAGAATACACATGGAACACTATAATTCCATTATTACGACATCCCAATTTCAATTTAGTACAAAAATGTTACTTTAAGATGATGGAGAGAATGTGGTGAGCAGATCGTAAATCGCTGTCATTAAATTGGTCATGTAAAGCAATAAATAGCTTTTCAATACATGTTTCAATCAGAGAACTGTCAAATATTTGTTTTGTATTTCTCTAAAAACCCTTATCGTATTACAAGGAAAACCCCAGTAGAGATTAAGATGAAAAAGATTCTTACTATTCCTAGTAATAAGAGTAACAACAATTAAACACAAAATATGAGTTTATTAAGGTTTATTAATAAACTAACTATGGAAGGATATTGTAAATAAATGGGGTTACACACAACATTATTAATGATCCTTTGGTTAGCTATTAGTCTATCTATGACAAGGATGTACATTTTATAAATAGATTGTTATCATCATTTTACAAAAGCTAGTGGATCGTACACAGGGGAATAATCCAGGCAAGAACAGCGTTTCATGAATTGTATTCCAATGATCTAACCTCATACGATACGATGAAAAAAGCTTTTATTAATCTTGTCCTGCCGCCTCTCCTGTGTCTTTCCCCTGGTAAAAAACATTTGACCTCGCTGGTGCGCTAACACCTCCACCACGTACCTGATCACCAAGTACTCAAATCACCTGGTGCCCAAAGCTGCCATCAAAATGAAAGCATACATATTGACTTTAATTAACTTAGATGGTAGCACTACATTGTGGTGGATTGAGCAACAGGTAGGACCAAAACACATTAAGACAGGAAGCAGGTATAAAAGTACAAACAAAAAGCGAGCTTTATTGAAACGAGATACGAGGATCTAAAACATATTATAAAGGCCAAAAGCAATACGATTGCTGCTGCCAAAAGTCGCAAACACAGTTGGCAACAGATTGCAGACTCCGAGAATGCGTAAATCAAATCCGTCCTATGTAACAGCGTGCACAGCTGCACATCTTTAAAAAGTGTATTGGATGCACGGCAGTCATGTTCAAAAATAAATCCGGCGCTTCCAGATTAATTTTGTAGTTTATCTGATAAATAGTCATTAAAATATCAAATTGATATTTTTTTCTTTATAATATCATCGCCCGAGGGTCACAAGTGGACTTTAAGCCTAATATTTTTGTAATCCTTTTAATCTATAGCATTATTTTTAATTCAAGCTGTACATGACATTTTTTGTTTCTTTTTTCAGATGTAACCCCGGTGAGTCTAAAAGGACCTGGGAACAAATGAAAGTAAATAAGAACATCATTTAATCTTGTAAGTTTCCCTCTTTTGAGACCTTAAAGGTCCCATGTCATGCTGTTCCGGTTATTACCCGGCCCCTTGTGTTATGAAGGTTTTTCTGCATGTAAACGGTCTGCAGAGTCACAAACCCTCAAAGTACACCCTGTAGGGAGTAAAACTCTAACACAGTCTATGCTGCCCCAAAACACCTCGTTGGAGATTTCTCATTTTCCATTGTTTACTTCCTGGGTACTGTGACGTGTGAACACCCAGAAGCCACACCCTCTGTCAGCATTTCACGAAACAAAGCTTCCCAAACCTTTCAGCGATTCATGGCGGATATGTACAGGGCACTGAAGAACGATGCTGTTCCTACTTTGTTTGGACCAGCGGGAGATTCGGGTACACAACCTGTAAGTATTCATTGTTGTTTGTGTATTTATGATGTTTAAAACAAACAAGGTATCTACCACGACTGTTTAAATGGGTAAACGTTTTTCGGGCTTCTCCGCAGACCCATTCTCACAGCGTTATAAACCTTTTTCTTACTCAATATCAAGCCACACTTATTGTTTTTACTTCGGCTGTGAGTGTTTGTGTGCTCAGGATGAGTTTAGCTTGTTCTCCTGTATCGCCGACACGGAAGCCTGTCTGCTCCTCGAGGAGCAACGAGCCTCTCAGCGTTGCGACCAATCAGAGCACACTGGGCTCACAGGGAGGGGGGGCAGGAGCTCCAACAAGGCGTGTAGGACACAGAGTGAATACACATACTTTACAGAGATACTGTATGAGAAACCAATGTGAGTTTGAAACATTGCACAATGTAAATCTATTCTAGTAGACCTCAACAATGGAATTATGATCAGTAGAAATGGCCATGACATGGGACCTTTAAAAAAACAACTACAATTTTGTATTGCTTAAATTAGTCTGTGTTTCATAACTGTATAGGAAAGGGTCACATTTTTTCCCAATTCTTGCAGCCAACAGGGAAAACAATTACAAGAGGAAGAAAGGAGGGGGCCTTGCTCCGCCAGATTTCACCCCTGCCGAGGAGCTGGCCCTCAGCACCAATGAGGGTCGGCCCTTGATGGTAGGGGTGGAAGGGGGGGTCTCTACAGACCCTGGTGGCAGCCGCTCCCACCACATTTTTATACAGGGAGCTTTAAACAGCTGGGATGCTATAAAACACAATTATATAACATATCTATTTTTGTGGGAGTAAGTATTTTATTGTTCTGCAGATGATGGGGATAACGTGGTGTTGCTGCTCAATTTGCAAGAAGAAGGAACTCTTCCTCTCCCGCAGCCTGTGCCCTCGACGTCTAGGCCAATGTCATCACGACAAGTAATGAATTAAACTACATTTAAAAGTATAGTCAAGTTTAAAATGGTCAGCTTTCTTGCTGTGAGCCATACTTGAATGTTAAAGCAACATATATGTTTCATGTGTTTCAGGCTGAAGCACATGAGGCCTGTGAGGGCCCTTTACAAAAGGACCCTAGCACAGGACATCGAATTAAAGGGCCTACAAATAGAGCACCGAAAGCTTTTAATTAAAAAGAAACAAGCTGGAGTTGGAAACATTGGAGAGAGAACGACAGGTAATTTTGTAACATTCAGTAATTTATTTTCAAGTCAAATGAAAGGTGCATATAGGTGACCTTTAAATCTTTTCGGATACCTAAAAGAGAAATCCCTTCTTTCTTTACAGAAAAAGTAAACCAAAATTATGTTGTTTTCTCTTTTTCCTTCAGGAATGGGTGGATAAATAAAAACATTCCAACAAAAATCATCCAAGGCCTCTCTCTCTCTCTCTGTGTTCTTTTTTTAAAAGCAAATAATAAAGTGATAGCTTCTCTGACAGCCCTGCCAGTAGGGTAGTCCAGGGTGATGGGGTCTACCACATCAGGAGGTTGGGGGTTTGCAGGAGGGGCCCTCTTCTTCCTCATTGTGGCAATGTTATGCAGCACAACACATGGTGCTTTCAGGGGCCACTCTGAGCCCCCGCAGGCAGGTGAATCGGGCCTTCAGTATCCCAAAAGTCATTTCAATCCTGACCCTGGTTTTGGCATGGGCCACAGGATACGGGGTCATCAAGAAAGGCTGGCAGGCATTACCCCTGTCCCCGAGCAGCACTCCACTGAAGAGCCCTGAAGATAAAGGAACATTTCCATAATAAGTACCACAAAAGGCAGTTTAAGAAGTACAACACAATAAGAATGAACAGTTGCCATACCCTCACACATACCGTCACATGTGGCCTGCAAAAGCATTTGGGGTTAACAATAGCCTACTTCCACAATAAGAGCATCATAGTCAGTGTAGCATCAATGTTCATTTGAAATGAGTCCATGTTATAGAGAAAGATAGTCCAAGTGTGAAACATGTACTGTGTGAATATTTAAATGTGTGACTTCAATGTGTGTTCTATAAGTGAATGTGCAAGATTTACCTGAATGTTGAAGCTGTGGAATGAGAACCTGTATCTTTCATACAAATACTCTAGAGAAAGCCAAAGGGTTTAGTCTGTCCATAAAGATCCTCTCCTGCCTGAGAGCGCTCCGGAGCAGGTTAGCCGTTCAGCATAAGTGACCATGGAGATCTACCCCGGTAAGAAGAGAACCAGCATCGTAGGACCGGAAACCCAGAGTTTCCCTTAAGTTAGCTCGCTAAGCGAAAATCCGGCTTTGTAGTACAGGCCTCTGGTGAACACAATCAGGTGAACGGGAAAAGGCGGGAAAACAAAGGAAGTAAAACAGGTCACGAGGAGAAAAGGCATTTCAAAATAAAACAGGAAACATGAAACACAAAATCATGACATAAATACATATACATTAAAAATGACAATAAACAATAACAGCAATCAAATAAATGTTATTATATAAAATCAATATATATATATACCTCTAACACTATGTAAAGTTCCAGTTCTGACCTCTCACTCGCTCACAGTATTTGTCCTTCACGAACATGATTGAACACCCCTGCTCTGACTCAATCCTATTAAAAAACGTACCACAGTATATAACAGTGTACAACTACCACAGGGTGTTAGCTAACCTAATAGCTATATTTAAACCACATCTGGTATAATCCTACTAGTTATAAATTAGGAAGTAGCAGAGTCAACTATAAAGTAACTTTGGTGTCCCCATCAGAATCACTCAGTTATCATGAAAATGTAGCAGAATAATGAAACTCTGAGATCTTATTATAAATGGCCAAACATTTACACACTTATCAGTACAATGATAAGTCTCTTGAAATGTGTTTCCTTCATTTTATACCGTATTTTTTCATTGGATGTATGTGATTTTGGCATGTCCCACACACTGCTCTGCTAACTACAGTGTGTGTGTAATAAGTGATTAAATGAAACTACATTTTTAAAATAATTGTATGGTTTTATCGTCCACAACGAGTTATTTGATAAAACGAGTAATTTTGATCATGTGTATTCTATTTTCATAATAATATTGAACATTTTGCATGTGTCTCTGACATTGCTGTCCACCCTGTCATTATGGGGTAACTGCCCCTATAAAAAAAACATCTGATGTTTTCAGTGACATTACTACCACCATTTTGTCTTTCCTCAATGGAGGCTGAGACATTGGCTAGTTGCAGAGTAAGTATTTAAACTTATATTTCGTAATTGTAATCATATTATGTGTGTAGTTGGATGTTGTCAAGCGTAACATGTCCACTCTGTCATAGTGAAATGTCAATTAATAGAAAAACCTTTCAGAAATTCGAAATATATTTGTTAAACAGTACACTGTAAAATATTACCATGATTTCACAATATTTAGCTGCAGGGGCGGACTGGGACTACAAATCAGCCCGGGAAACTCGACCGGCCCAACTCGGTACCGGCCCACCGGGAAAACTCCCGGTATTCCCAATGGCCAGTCCGCCCCTGTTAACTGTAATATTTTACAATAAATTACTGTTTACCACTTTACAGTCTTTACCTGTTATCTTCACAATATAATACTGTAATTTTGAATTTCACAGTGATATCAATGCAGGCACAGTTCATTACTGTGAATGTACAGGATAAATTATTACCAGGATTTCACAACATGTTACTGTATTATTTCATAGTAAAATACTGTATTCAGACCATCCTCTGTGATAACCTTTATATATATACAGTCTATGGTGATAACACAACAAATTACGTGAACCGCGCTGCATTGTGGGATCGCAAAAGATTTCGAACGGCAAGTAACTGCTACAAGTCACTCGGCGCCAAGCAAAGACGAGAAGAAGCACCTATCACTACTCTGATAGGTAATTCAACGCATTTTGTTCCCCTTTACTTAAATTAAAATGTATGCTTTTATTTAGAATTGCTCCAGTTTTGTTTAATGTGATTGCAAACAGTCTGAAATATCTGGTGTTCAGAGTTTCTGTTAGCTGGTAACGGTCATAGTCCGGTAAAATATGCTGAAGACCGGCAAATCTAAATCTCTCCGATCAAAATAATTTCCCTTTAGCGCAATATCGCATCAGTTGCGCCACTTATGTGACAGACAAGAACAGTCAATTCTAATTTCTAACATTCAATGTGGAGAAAGAGATTTGTCCTCCTGAAGGGGACATTTTGACCCCTCATGTAAACAAATGCATAATGCTGCGCTATACTTTGCCGCGACACCCGGTTGCCAAGCAACGCTTATTGTTTGGTGTCCTTTGATAAACAGGCAGTCATATCATTAGCCAGAACTAGCTAGATCTGATCGATATGGACATAAACGCGAGTGAAGTCTAATCGGACGGGAAAGAGAGATCAGAGATCAGTTCAGCCGCTGCTGACGGAGACACGCAGCTCTGCATGATCTCCTGCAGCTCTATCAATCAATCAATCAATCAATCAATCAATCAATCAATCAATGTTTATTTATATAGCCCAATATCACAAATGTTACATTTGTCTCAGTGGTCTTCACAGTGTGTATAGAATATCAGTATGACAATACGACACCCTCTGTCCTTAGACCCTCACATCGTACAAGGGAAAACTTCCGGAGAAAACCCACAGTTTAAAGGGAAAAATGGGAGAAATCTCAGGGAGAGCAACAGAGGAGGGATCCCTCTCCCAGGACGGACAGACGTGCAATAGATGCCGTGTGTAAAATGAAAAGATAATACATTTGCAACATAGGTAGTCCAAATGTTTGGAAATGCATGTGTGTATAATAGGAAGATGAATCCACGAGAATATCCATCCAGGACCTATGATCCAGGACCACAGCCACGACTCAAGATCCAGGGCTCACGATCCAGGACACAGGACCGCAGGATCATCCATGTCTCCGGATCCCGGCGTATATAGACACCAAAAAGAAAGAAATTTGGGGAAGCTGGGTTAATCGGAACATGAGAGTACACAGGTATAGACAGAGAGAAGGAAGAAGTAAGATGTCCCCCGACAAACTAAGCCTATATCAGCAAAACTAGGGGCTGAATCTAATCAGCCCTAACTATAAGCTTTATCAAAAAGGAAGGTCTTAAGCGCAATCTTAAAAACGGATAGGGTGTCTGCCGCCCGAACACAAACTGGAAGCTGATTCCACAAATGTGGAGCTTGATAAGGAAAGGCTTTGGCTCCCATTGTACTTTTAGAGACTCTAGGAACAACCAACAACCCTGCATTCTTGGAACGCAATGTCCGAATAGGACAGTAGGGTATAATGAGTTCTTTAAGGTAAGATGGCGCCTGCCCATTAAGGGCTTTGTAGGCGAGAAGAAGAATTTTAAATTCTATCCTGTGTTCTATAGGGAGCCAGTGTAAGGCAGCCAGAACAGGAGTAATGTGGTCCCTTTTCCTAACTCTGGTTAGTACACGAGCTGCAGCATTTTGAATCAGCTGAAGCGACTTGACTGACTTCTTGGTACACCCTGATAATAAAGAGTTACAATAATCCAGCCTTGAAGTAACACATGCATGGACTAGTTTCTCTGCATCGTTTTGAGGCAAGATATGCCTGATTTTTGCAATGTTACGTAGATGGAAGTAGGCGGTCCTTGAAATTGATTTTATGTGGGCGTTAAAGGATAAATCCTGATCAAATATAACACCAAGATTCCTTACAGTCTCACTGGAGGCCAAATGAATGCCATCCATAGTTAGTATATCTTTAGATAATTTGTTTCGTAGATTCTTCGGGCCAAGTACAATAACTTCAGTTTTGGTCGTGTTTAACATCAAAAAATGTAAGGTCATCCACGTTTTTAAGTCCTTAAGGCAGTCTTGAATTTTATTTAGATGATTATTTTCATCAGGCTTGATTGATAAATATAGTTGAGTATCATCCGCATAACAATGAAAGTTTACAGAATGATTCCTTATAATATTGCCTAACGGAAGCATATATAATGTGAACAAAATAGGTCCGAGCACTGAACCCTGTGGCACTCCATGGCTAACTTTGGTTTGCATGGAAGATTCATCGTTGACACGTACAAACTGAGAGCGTTCAGATAGATAGGACCTAAACCAGCCTAAAGCAGTTCCCTGTATGCCAACTAAGTGCTCTAGTCTTTGCAATAGGATATCATGATCGATAGTATCAAATGCAGCACTGAGATCGAGCAAAACAAGAATAGAGACAAGTCCCTTGTCTGAGGCTATTAGAATGTCATTTGTGACTTTAACCAGAGCTGTCTCTGTGCTATGATGTGTTCTAAAGCCAGACTGAAAATCTTCAAATAAATTATTGTTTTTTAAGTAATCACACAACTGTTTTGCGACTGCTTTCTCAAGAATTTTTGAGAGGAACGGAAGATTAGAAATAGGTCTATAGTTGGCTAAAACCTCTAGATCGAGGTTGTGCTTTTTAAGAAGCGGTTTTATCACTGCTACTTTGAATGATTGTGGAACATAGCCTGATAATAAAGACATATTCATAATATTTAATAAAGAAGTGCTAATTAATGGAAAAACTTCCTTCAACAGCTTAGTTGGAATTGTGTCTAACATGCACGTTGATGGTTTAGAAGAGAGAATCATTTAATTTAATTGTTCAAGGTTAATGGCTGAAAAGCATTCTAGTTTACTATCTAGTGTAATATTAGAACTTACGTTTCCGGGAGCTGTTGATAACACTATACTGGTCGAAGGCAAGAGGTCATTAATTTTGTTTCTAAGAGTAACAATTTTATCGTTAAAAAAGCACATAAAACCATTACTACTGAGTGCTATGGGAATAGAAGGCTCAATCGAGCTGTGGCTCTCTGTCAGCCTGGCTACAGTGCTGAAAAGAAATCTTGCATTATTCTTATTCTCATCTATTAATGAAGAGTAGTAGGCTGCTCTCGCTTTACGCAGTGCTTTCTTATATTCATTGAGAGTAATATGCCAAATTAAACGAGATTCTTCAAGTTTAGTGGAACGCCATATCCTTTCAAGTTGTCTCGACTTTTGCTTTATTTTGCGGGTTTCGGCATTATGCCATGGAGCTAATCTATGTTGTTTATTTTCTTCTTTTTCAAAGGAGCAACAGAGTCTAATTTTATTCGCAGCGCATCTGTAGCACTATCAACAACATGATCAATTTGGGGTGGTGTACATTTTGTATAAGTTTCCTCCCTTACATGCAGACATGCTATCGAGTTAAGTATTGGTGGAATCTCTTCCTTAAATGTGGCTATAGGTTTCTGCTGCAGGAGCTTTTGACTAATGCTTTGTAGTCTAGTAACAGTACTTCAAAAGTTACTAAGAAATGGTCGGATAAAGCAGGATTATGCGGTTCGACTAATAGTTGCTCAATTTCAATACCATAAGTCAGAACAAGGTCGAGAGTGTGATTATAGCAGTGGGTTGGTTTATTTACACTCTGACAGAAACCAACAGAATCTAATATAGAGTTAAATGCAACAGTAAGGCTATTTTTATCATCGTCAACATGAATATTTAAGTCACCTACGATAATTACTAATAATAATGTATCTGTTTTAAGTACCAAAGTTGATAAAAACTCAGAGAATTCTGATAAGAATTCTGAATAAGGACCTGGTGCACAGTACACTGTAACAAATAAGATTGGCTGCAAAGTTTTCTACAAGATGCAGCTCTATGATCACCTTCAGCTCTACATGATGCAGCTCTCTGATCACCTGCAGCTCTACATGATGCAGCTCTGTCCGCTGTGATGGACTGGTGAGCGGAGCAAAACATACACTTCAAGTTAGAACTAACACACTTAGCTATTTTATCTACCTCTGGAACAACCTAAACTAGTAAGAGTGCCACAGTGACGCGTCCTAAAACCCGGAAGTAAGCTTCTTCCGGTTCCCTCGACAAAAAAGCAATGCAATTTCTCCATAGGATTTTGGAAAATAGCTCGAAATAAGGTCTTTGGTTGACACACATTTAAGAGACGGATCACAATTTGTTCAGTCAGATAATCTCCACATGTCTACCCTACTTTTATAATTTTCTAATCATAAATCTATCGATTAGATTTAGTTAATCTACTATAATTAGTTTGTTTAATATAGAGTCTTTATCAATTTGTTTTAAAGCTCAATAAATAACAAAGAAGACCTTTGGCCGGCACTTTTCTCATTTTGTCCGGAAGATTTAAACTTTAACGGACATGTTGACCGGCAAAAAACACATTGCGACATTATTGTCCCTGATATTTTTTCTTATAACATTTGAAATGTGTATATGTTAATGTGTTTTTTCTCTGATCCCAGGTTTCACATTGCTGTGTTGCGACCAATTTGAGACGCATGCAAAACCAATGGCTGCCCCCGTCCAAAGAAGAGAGGTACACGTTGTTAGAAAAGAGGTGCAGGATTTACTTAAATTGAAAGAGGCACGGCTGCATGTGCCTTAAAATAAACGATGCAACATATAAATCCATGTAAAATTGAAAGTTGTTGTCTTGTCTTATTGTTTTCAGGTGCTTCCTGGGCATTAACCCTGAGACGCGACGGGCTCGAAACCCAAGAAGAAGCGTGGCGTTATAAACCCCCATGTCAGCACATTCTTTAGAAAACTCCCTGACTTCGAGTGGATGTCTATGAACATGTCCAGGACTAAAGTAAGACACTCACAGTCTGTCGAAAGTTTCATGTGAAATGTACTTTGCACTTGAATGGAGGAATACAAAGTTAAAAAGGGTATTTTCTTTGTTTTTCTTTGTTGATTGAGCAGATTCAATTGTTTATGGTAAAATTCCAGTAGCTAGTCAAATTTACAATATATGATATTTACATTTTTATATTTACAGTACATTACTGGCTACTGTCTTGCCCTACTTTTACAGTAAAAGTGTGAAAATACAGGTAATTACTGTAATTTATGTACAGCAAGGTACCATAATACCACAGCTCTGTACTGCTATATCACAGTACTTCCATGGGCATGGCAACTGTAAAGTCACAGTATGTAGTTAAATATCTACAGTAAATTACTGTGAAATATTTACAGTTAGGGATGCTCCGATCGAGATCGGCCGATACTCACTCTCTACCGATCGATCGGTGCTCCCTAAACATGCCGATCGCGAGAGCCGATCGCATGACGTAAAATACATGACACTTTTCTCTGTGTGCGGCAAAACAAGCTTGCCAAAATGGCTTCACCGGTCTGGCATTATTTTAAGGTGTCCGAAAAAGACAGTAAATTAGCGGTATGCAACGTGTGTGAAGCAGAAATCCTGCAGCTCCGCCCGCCGGACCGGTGAGCGGAGCGAAACACACAAGAGTTAGACCTAACACACTTAGCTATTTTATCTACCTCTGGAACAAGCTAAACTAGTCATTATAAATATATTTATTCTTCACTCATTACTGGATCAGTGAGCTGCATGAAATACTGACAGGCTGTCAGGAGAGAGAGAGAGGGGGAGAGAGGGGGAGCGAGAGAGGGAGAGAGGGGAAGAGAGGAAAAGAGAGCGCTCATTTCTCTCGTGTTATTCTCCAAAGTGAATGTAAACTTGAATAATGTACATCATTTGAATGTAATAATTAAGTTGATTGTTGTGTATGGAAGCTCCAGTGAATGAGCACTATTAACTGAGTTTTAAACATCACTTTAAATCTTCCATTTAGGCCCCGCTCACTCGATCGGATCGGCGATCGGTATCAGCCGATACTGATTCCCGGCGATCGGCCCCAAAATAGGTGATCGGAGCATCCCTATTTACAGTAAATTACTGTGAAATCCATGCAACTAGTAGCCAGTAATGTACTGTACATTTACAGCCAAAAATGTTACAGTGTACACAGTCACCTTGCTAACTGAATCATGTTGCTAACTGAAGGCTCATTAAATGCTAATATTAGCCAAACATGTCCACCCTGTCATGACAGGGTGGAACATGGTACAAATGGTTTGCCATCATTTCATTATTATCCAAATACTTTTTCCATTAACTGGAATATATTGTTGAGAAAGGGACAAAATAGATTTCTGAAAATGTACATTTTATAATCACTATGTAATTACAATGTATTTACTCTACTTTGAATTTGTCCATTCAAATGCACCGTATGGTGATATTGACTCAGCAAGTGAAATGTCAGTCCACACTCTTTGGGAGGGAACCCTCAGAGACAGAGATGTGTTTAAGTGTAATGTAAACTCTGCTTTATTGTATTTGACAGCAACACATTGCGTTATTTTACGCAACTATTAAGAGAGCTAATATATTCCTCTTTCTATTTCCCCCCTTTCTTCCTCCATTTCTCACATTGTCACTCCAGTTATTTCCCAGCCTCTTCTCCTTCTCTCCCCCCTCCCTCCATCACTCTTCCGAGTACAGCCCTATAACCAACAGTGATTTGATTACAGCGTAGCTACGGCCTTTCTTTGTTATCAGCCTTCATAAATGTTTAAGGAGCATTAAGGAGACGCAAACAGAGCAGACGGACGGACGGGTATCTTAATGCTTAAATGGCCATTACCCCTCTCCATTTACAGATTAAAAGCTTTACTTTGTTTCCTCCGCCTTCTCCTCCTCATCCTCCTCTCGCTCACCATCATCCCTCTCTCTGCGTTCGTCCATTAGGGCTCTGGAGAATCACTTCTGTTCAGCGAGATGACGGCAATGAAGAAGGCGTTAGACAGATGAGGAGTATAAGAGGGACACAAAGAAAAGGATAACAATGGCTCCAAATGTTAGTCTGATGAGGTCATTTTACTGAAGGTCAGTCCTGACTTATTCACGGGTGATACCATCAGTATTGTGCTGTAGATTTGGAGAATCCCCTTTAAGACACTGAGACTGGCCTACCGTGCTGTGATTGGATAAAAATGGTGGACCAAGCTGCCCATTGATATCAGGATAGAAGGAGGTCTGCACATCTTCCATTGCACACTTGAAACCTACCTGTTTCCACTGCACAATGAGTATTCAAAGGCTTTTACATAGCTACTGTGTAGTTAATGACATTCTCAAACAGTGCAGACCAATAAGAAGTGTGTTGCACTCAAAAAGGTTTGCATATTTGAAGGTTAACCCTAACCCTTACGGATGACACAACGCTCAGGACGCAAATGCACCCCACCAGGTAAAAATAAACAGACAGATACAAATGTACCAAGACTTTTAATCAGAAGATCGATAGACTATACACAAGGGGTGTGGGCACAGGTGAAGACAGTCAGGGTGGGGTAGACATTCGCAGTGGTGGGAAATACACAAAGTTAAGTGATCTGAAACAAGAGGGAGAGGCTACTACAAAATAAAACAGGGAGTCCCAGACAAGGCATAGGACAAAGACTTGAACAAGATGAATGAATTTAACATAAATGTCTGGACACCATCATACTTGGATTCTTGCTGGGCTGAGATTGTATACTCTTGGATGATTGCTTTTATTATAAGTTGGGTATGCTAAATGAAACATAATGTAATGTAAGCAATGGTATTGGTAAGTGTAGTTTTAAAGTCCTAGTTTAAAGGTAGGGTAGGTAAGAATGGAGAAACCAGCTCGAGTGCGCTGGAATTTGAAAGTACAAAACCGAAAATAATCTACCCCTCCCTTCAGACTTCCTTACAGAGCCCCTCCTCCAACACAAACGAATGCGCACATGACCAATGAGGGCACAAGGTAAGTTTGTGCACAGATGGAAGGCTGACAGGCAGGTAGGCCATCCAGTTACCTGCCGCGGGCCGAGGCAGATTATTGGACTTGCTTTTTACAGCGCCACGGCTTCCACAGATTAAATATGTGTATGTATTTATTGTCAAAGCATTTAATGTATTCATTGCTATCGGGATGTTAAGAGCATTCCATGGAATATAACAACAAGTGTTTCTGAAGTGAATTACCTACCACACCTTTAAGTGATTCAGTTGGGCTTATTATGATCTAAATACTGTTTCAAATGTTAATACAGTACTTGCTGCTTTTTGTATGGAAAATGGACTGCATTTATGAAGCACTTTTCCAGTCTCTACAACCCCTCAAAACACTTTTATATATCCAAGTCATCATCACTCATTCACACAGAGGCTGCCATACAAGGTGCACCTGCTCAGGGAGACATGACACATACACATACACACGCACGCACGCACACACACGCACTCACGCACACACACACACGCACGCACACACACGCACACACACACGCACACTTTGTTGGCCGTGACATTGGGAGCATTTTGGGGTTAAGCATCTTGCAGACTTTGGATCAAACCACCACCCTTCAGTTGGAGAGCAACCATCTACCTCCTGAGCCTCAGCCACCCATCCATGCTAGAAAAGTGTAGGTCTACATAAAAACATTCATGAGGCTTCTTGATCGGAGACAGGAACACCCTCAACCTGTTCTTCACGACATGCTGCATTCATTCTACTTTGAGCTCTTTCTGGATATGTGAGGTAAGTCAAGATGCCACTATGCAAACCACCTGTGGGGTCAGCCTCATCATCACAGTTGCATAGAAGATGTGAGAAGGTGTCCAATGGGAAACATTTTTCACTGGGCGGTAAACACTATTTGGAGGGGGAGCAGATTTTGATTGTTGAAAAATCTAGTTATCAATCAATCAAGTTACAGCTATCAATTATTATGAATTAATTTGATATTGGACTATTCTACACCTCACAAGTGCCATACCACCAGCCTTTATATTAGAGAGGCCCTATTATGCATTTCCATGGCATCTCCATTCTTTAATGTTCTTTATTGTTCTCATACTGCCTGTGCTGCAGCACCTCTTTTCACCCTCTGTCTGAAACCAGAGCCCAGTCTGCTCTCATTGGTTAGCACTAGCCAATAGAAGCGTGAGTGTTACATATTGATGTCACTATGTTACTGAAGTAAACAAATGAGTCCAATGGAGGCATGGAGGGGGGGGGGGGACACAGGAATTGTAGCCTTTGCAGACCATTTACATGCACTCAAACCTATAGATAATAGGTTAAAAAAAAAGCTGAAGACCCTTTCGTCTTTATTGTTGCTAATTCTAAATATTCCTTAACCAAAGTTCATTTGTCATGACCAAAATCTTTCCCTCAGCTTTGCTATCTGGCTGTTGCCATGCACAGCTATTGCACTGTACAGATACTTGAAATACTGACAACTTTAATGTTGAGCTTGAAAGAAGATTTAAATTTCCATCGCCCTGCTTTGTCTTATTTGTCTTAAAAGACTACGAGCTATTTGTTCTTTGTTATAAATATCAATATCAACCTTCAAAAGAAATGCTCCTTGTATAGCAATTAGAAATGCTCTGTGTATAGCAATTAGGCAAAAGAGAATATAGTTTTAAAGTTTGCAGTGAGAATGTGTGTGTATGAGGTTTGGGGGAATGAGATGGAAGTGATGGAGGTGGATTTGGAGGTAAAGAGAAGCTGAAGCTGAAGTCAAACAAGGTCATTGGTGAGAGATGAGCCATGCAGGCTGAAAATACACAGCGCTAATTCTGGAGAAGCTTCTCAGAGACTGAATGGCAGCTCTGGAGGAGACGCAGCACACACAGACACACACACAGACACACAGTAGTTCGCTGAGGAGCTGCCGATTGGCTCTGATTTTTGCCAGCGGGGTAGAAACCCGACTGATTATTTAATAGGCCTTAGAATGGACCTCACCGGGAGCTCTGTGTGGTGTGTGAGTGCGTGTGTGTGTGTGTGTTCTTTTACTTCTGTCTTTGTGACGATTTTTCAGGTTTCCATTGAATGTTCTTTTATTAGCCTGATGTCTGACATTTAATACTTTAAAGTTAATTAACCTGTGACATAGAAATAAATGCTCACTTTTGTACTATTCATCCCAAATTGCTACAACACAATAGTGACTCAAGCAAAACCGTCTTTATGAAGCTTTTATTATGCTCTCCAAACACCTGAGGCTTTATCACTGTGAACCAATGGCGCGCGGCACCAGAGCATTGGGTGTGGCGAGTGATTTGTGGTAATTTCTGTGGCCTGAGGTGAACAGCAGATCTGTAGCAGACTTGCAAACAGTGTGGGATTAGTCAGAATACATTAACAGCTTGTGTGGTAATGACCAATCACATCAGCCCCTTCACTGTAAAAACAGAACCCTATCAGAGCTTACACTTTTGAGAAAAACAATCTGGACCCAAAACAGATACATTTATTTCCCCACATTTCCTATGATATTGTGCTGTGTCTGTATCAAGTGAGAACATCAAATGTCTATCTATATAGGAAATCATTTGTCCGGTGCCTTGCTCAAGGGCACCACGGCAGGGCAGGAGGTGAACTGGGACCTCTGCAAGTAGTAGGCCACACTCCATATTTAGGTCTGTTCGGGGACTTGGACCGGGACCCTACAGCTCACAGACCAAGCCCCTACTGACGGTTGTTGTAGGCCGACCCGGAAGTTAAGGGACAATAAGCAATGAGATGTTTCCATTGGATTTCTGAATAATAAGAAAATAAGATGAGGACAACAGAACTTGAGAATCTCTTAAGCTTGTGAAAGTCACAGACCTCGATTCGATACATGCAACCAGAAGGGCTAAAAAGCGGACTATTTTCCGGGTTCAAGGATTCAGTTCACACCACTCTATCAAGCCCAGCATATTTAACATTTAAAACAATTCAAGTTCGATACAGTTTATTGTTTTAAATATATTTTTATTTGAGATTCAGTATTAAAGAAATAGTATAGCAAAAAGAAGAAAGTTCAGCAACATTACACAATTACTGAATAATTTGTTCCAACATAGCAGGAGAAGTCCAGAGTGGTTAAATAAGACAGTAGCTACGAACACTAAGAGTGTATACTGCTGAGTAAGGTGTGTTTTATTCATATTCAACATTTTAAGGGGAAGTCTTTAAAGACTGAAGGGAGTTAATGGATAAGGAACTGGGTGTGATCAATGGACTGTCCATGCAAGTATAGCAAAAACAACCATAGTGTGTGTGTGTGTGTGTGTGTGTGTGTGTGTGTGTGTGTGTGTGTTGTGTGTGTGTGTGTGTGTGTGTGTGTGTGCGCGCGTGTGTGTGTGTGCGTGCGAATGTGCGTGTGTGTGTGCGTACAGTATGTGTGTGTGTGTTTGCATGTTTTCCTTTGTGCCAGCATCAAATGAGTTTTTAGATATCAGTGTGTTTTCATCAGTCGCACACTGACAGGCTCTATTAAAAACACCCTTGGACTCATTCTCGTCTCAGTGTGACAGGAGCAATTCCCGTGGCAGGCAGGATGACGGGATGGAGAGCCGTCAGGAGTTAACACATATCCAATTTTAACATATTTGTATTCAACTTGATTTATTTACTACATCAGGCCAGTTTTAGCATGCTGGTTACAGGACATCACAGTATTGTTCTGAACCTGCAGGATGAACCGGAGTGTTTTAGTTTCCCAGGAGCAGACGTTTCAGTGAGCTGATGCGGGATGGAGGAATGTTAGTGGTGCTCAGATCTTGCTGTATCAGGTCATTTGTGTGGGCTGCAATCTGTCCTATACTTAAAACTACTGCCTGAAGGAAAATCAATCTGCCTGTAAAGTCAATTCAAATTATAGCTATCCCTGCATGTAGTACGTGTGCATCATTATGTATGTGCATGCTTATTACTATGGCCATATGTTCGAGCAAATGCCTTCCCCAGCTCCTCTGAATATCATGTCGTTTGGAGACCACATCAATGCAGACGCGTTCAGATGCATGGGAATGTTTACTCGTCGTCGTCCATCTGTATGCAGTGTGCGCCGTGTTCAAACAACAGTTAGCGAGCTGTCAATCTCATTATCCCGCAGGTGGAATATATCACTTATGCTCATGAAATTCTTTATTTTCTCCAAGTTTTGGCTTTTCAGTAAACAAAAGTAAAGAAGGTGTCTTGTTCTATATGTCACCTGAAGGCATTACAATCACCACAATTTGGAGATACACCTTGAGATCATCCATACGTGCAACATATGTGGCTGTCAAAAACATTCAGCTGGCCTCAGCCAGTCGGTCATGGCTATAACCTGCTTGGTTGGACTGGTCTATAGGCTAGTTGCACTCGATGACGTATTTCCATTTCCGGTTCATTGAGTGTGTGGTTGTAAACTTCCGGTCTACGGTAGAGCGGTAGAGGGAAGAGCGATAGATAGCATATAGATAGCAATAGATAGCGAGAGAGATAGCGTATAGAAAATATATAGGTACTATTTTACACTCGATGTCTCCAAGACCTACCGAAGGTTAACATCAGTGATGTACATCGGCTGGTACGAGCGGCAGCCTCAGCCCCGAGGAGCAAAAGAGAAAAGGGGTTCAAGATGTAGCTACATATCCAGTTACATCGGCAATTATGAAGGTAAGTGACAAACAAAGCTGTAGTTACTGGCTAACTTTGACAAATTGACAGTCTTGATACAGTGTAAAGCGTTTTAATGATGTACTATTACGTGTTTTGGATAACATGAATGATATTCAATTCCCCACAGTTTCAAACAAAGATCTACCTTCAGGGAGAGTGAGCATCAGGGCTAGCTGTTACAGGTCCATGAGAAAGCATGAAAAGCCTCACGATCTCAGAGTAGGGAGGAAAATAAAAAGTGTTCATCGGTTCAAAGCCTCAATCAGGTTCATGTTCTGGGGTTTTGATGTGGCAAGAGTAGGTAACCTGTGATTTAGGATTCAAATAAGCCCAGCTAGCTGACGTGTTGCAACAGATTACATAGTGACAATACATTTGCTCACATCAACTATGCAGCTAGCTATGTGTGTGTAGCATGAAGGGGCTACAGATTTATTTTCGTTTTGTAACCCTCTCGTGTAAAATGATAAATACATTAGCTAAGCCCAAAATTATCTTTCATCAAAGATTCTTAATGAGAGATTGAAAACCGTCTCTGCTTTCATGGAAACCCCAGAAACTGGTTGTGACGGCTGCTGTTCTTTACTGTATGGTTAGTATAATCCATGTAGGGTCCATTTGTATGGGCCAGTGTTAGGTAAGTGCTGGTTTTGTACCCTACATCTATGTTAAGCTGTTCAACGTTCTACTAACACTATTTTATGTAGTTATAATATAAGATAATACATTGAGAGAGCTGAGACAGGCTATACAAGCGTATCTGTTTGAATGTCCTTAAATTACAGTATTCCAAACAGCAGAACTTCTGTGTATGTGATGTGACTGACAACCTGCCAGTGGCGGCTGGTGGAAAATATTTTTGGTGGGGCTGTTGATATAATGAGTAGAAAAATTGTTTTGGGAGAAATGACCCCTTAAATTAGGACTTCTGGTGATGTAATGGCGCGTTTCCAGTGCAGCGCGGAGCTCGCTTTAATGCTGCGTTCAGACCGGACGCGATGCGAATATTCGCTTCGCTCTAAACGCTCCTATCGCATCGCTCTAGTCGCTCGAGTTTCACCGCGGCTGCCAGCTGTGTTTACTCGCATCATTCAAACAAGACGCGCTGGCTCGGGAGCTACAACTACAACAAAATGAACATATTTGACCGTGATTAAATTGTAATACACTTTTCTAAATGATGCCGACGTAACAACATACTGATACCGGTTAGTAAAAACCATGAATTAATGCTTTGACAAGTCTGCAGACAGACGGCAGGCGAAAAACCTTTTAGAATGCTTGTTTTCTGAATGGAGATTGGGTCGACCAGGCTAAGCTAACGTTGTATATGCTCACTCCACACTCATAACAACGGCCTACAGACATAAATAAACCAGCGACTGTATTCGCCATGACACAGACAGTGCCGAGCCGTGCGGGGCCCGTTTTTGGTTGGGTTTCCACTTGGCCTAGTACCGGCTAGCGGGTCCTAATTCACAGTTTTTCTGGCCCCATAAAATCGTGGTTCTAGGGCCAGGAACAACCAGGCTGAGTCGGGCTGAGTATGCTAAACTAGAGAGAGAATCGCTGGCAAGGGGGTTACAACTACAACAAGATGAACATATTTTACCGTGATTTAATTGTAATACATGTTTCAAAATGATGCCGAATTAACAACATACTGATACCGGTTAGTAAAAACCATGAATGAATGCTTTGACAAGTCTGCAGACAGACGGCAGGCGAAAAACCTTTTAGAATGCTTGTTTTCTGAATGGAGCTTGGCTAAGCTAACGTTATATATGCTCCGACCGTCCACACTCACAACAACGGCCTATACAGACATAAATAAACCAGCGACTGTATTCTCCATGACACAGACAGTCTGTGGTTTGTACTTGTTTAACTTTTGTCTAGTTTCTGAACAGATCGTATCTGTCCCCGGCTGTTTGGAGAGCAAGCATGGGAAACAAAAGACAGCATTTACCTGTTTGCATCCAGCTAGCCATGCCTTTCTGGTGTACCAGCTACGTGAGAAGCCTCGTTGATACGTTTTGTCTTTTTCACGAGCTTGCTGCGATATATACAAATCGGGTTGGTCCGGTCCAAGGTCTTTAAGCAACAGTTTATCTCCCAAACTTCTCCTTTCGAAAGGATTGGAGATTAGCTCTTGAACGGAATTGGGCGGGGGCCGAGGTCCGGCAACTCCACCTGCACACGAAGCCATTCTCATCCAACTACTGCGTCACCTTGGTCACTCACGAGTCTAAAAAACAACTCACATCAACGCACGTAAGCAACGTGGGCGCCAACGTGGGCGCCAACGTGAGCGCCCTCGTGACCAAAATATTTGACGGCTCTGATTGGCTGAAATTATGTTTTGGTGGCACAGTTTACTATTGAGACTTTTGCAACGTGCTGGTTGCTGCTGTTTGGCTCGGGGGCTCCGCCCGGTAATGATAAACTAATGCCACGGGCAAGGCCAGGCAGGAAACATGTGACTTATCAGTAACTTTAGACATCGTAACACAATTTTAAACGAGATTTTATTGTAGATTATACATTTTACTGATACCAATTGTATGATATTTACCTTGTTCATTAAAAATAAAAATATAAAATATATATATTTAAAAAAAAAAAAAAATTCAATTTAATATTTTTTTTAATATTTTTTTTTGTATGTGGGAAGAGGTGGGGCGGCGCCCCTAGCGCCCCTATGGGCCGGCCGCCACTGCAACCTGCCATGGTTTAGCCTTTTCCCACACCTACAACTACTGACCAGCCTGCTCTCAGCTTTCTCATTTGTCTGTGTTGTATTGAAGCAGTGTCCTAAATGTAAAATGACTGACATTTTGTTTTAAGAACTGCTCACCTGTGGAGATTGCAGTGGCAAAGTGTTCCTGTGTAGCTGGAACAGCACTCTGCAACCACAATGTTGCACTGCTGTTCCAGACCGCACATTACTCCACACTCAACCTGGCTGCTGTACCCCCTGTCCTCAGCTGCACTGAAACAGAGCAGCGATGGCACAAGCCAAGAACCATGGCAGTATGTGTTCACAACCAATCCACGGTTTAATGAGTATTTCCTTTGTGCCAAGAGCTGATTTAGTATGTTGCATCAACGACCTTTTCAATTCATTTGACAATTCTTTTGTGTAATTAATAGGGTGTGAAACCAGGCAGAGTGAGTGACATGGTGTTCACTTCCACTAAGCCAAAGCAGTTCACAGTTGCTGACGGTGTAAGGTCATATCTATTGTCCTAAGTAATTGTATGTAGCCTGCTACAACTTTGTGATTGTTGTCTGAGTGTAAGATTGTTCTTAAAGTCCTAATTATCATATCAACATGTTCAAAGGAGTACACGTTACAAGGCCGTGCGGGGGGAGCTGCCAGACCCAGATGCTCTCAAAGTCAGCGAGGCATACAAGGACTTCTCAGCAGACATCGCACCACGAAAAAAAAACGAATGGCTCACTACTCAACTCAACGACTAACACTCTTTCAGAGGATATGTTGGAAATGCATACATTATATATATTTTTTGCATCTACTTTCTGGATATTGTACATCTGTTCATCTGTTATATAAACTAGCATTACTTAAATATGCAGAGACTAATTGAAATGTTTAAATATGTATTTTCCCCCCCGATATAACATCAACCTATGTTTTGTAAAAGTTTATTAAATTAATCTGTAAAATGTTATCATATTGTGGATTTATTAAATGATGTATTTTCCTTTGTTATTTATGTGTGCGTTTGTTTTGAGGATATAATTCATTAGTACCTAAACATAGCATGGTATAACTGCTTTTTGTAATGAAATACACAATTGGTTTGGGAGCAAGACATCTTTTAATCGTTGTTGCCCAGGCTTGCCGAAATGAATGGAAACTTATCTCCCGATTATAACGGGACGAATTTGTCCAAAGGGGCACACAGCAATGTAGTGCCGACTTTCTGACACGCTGGAAGGCCAATCGCTTTTCTTTACCCCGAAATCCGCTCATTCTTGCTCTCGGTGTGACATAACTTTTACTTGTGCCAGTCATCAAGGATAAAGCTGGGAAGATTAATGGCATTGATAATTACAGACCCATTGCTTTAGCTAGCATTCTCTCCAAAGCGTTGGAGAAAATTCTGTTGGATAGGCTGGAAAGGTATATTACCACAGCTGACAACCAGTTTGGTTTTAAAAGAAAACATGGCACAGATATGTGTATTTTTGCATTAAAAGACATTATAGCAAAATATAGAAGCCATAATTCCACCATGTTTCTGTGTTTTATTGATGCTTCCAAGGCATTTGATCGACTGAATCATTACAAATGATTTGACAAAATGTGCCAGAGAGGGGTACCCAAGTACATGATAAGGATCTTAGCCTTTTGGTATGCACATCAGACTATGCAGGTGAAGTGGGGCAATACTGTGTCTGAACATTTTTATGTTGGTAATGGGGTCAAGCAAGGTGGGATTTGATCTCCTTTGTTGTTTAATCTGTACATGGATGATCTGTCTAGGAAACTGAACTTGTGTAAAACTGGCTGTGTCATCGGAGCTACTGTTGTCAACCACCTTATGTACGCAGATGATTTAATCATCTTCTCCCCATGCAGTGCTGGCTTACAACAGCTTCTGAGGACTTGCTCCCAGTATGGCATTGATTTTAATATTAAGTATAACGCCAAGAAGAGTAGCATCATGATTGTGCGAAGTAAAGAGGATAAAAAGGCTGTATTTCCTAATTGTATTCTCAGTAGCAACATTCTACTTGTGTGCAGTGAGATGAAGTACCTTGGTCATTATATTTCTGATGATCTCACAGATGACAAAGACATCCATAGACAGCGCTGCAAACTGTATGCCCAGGAAAACATATTAATGCGTAAGTTTCACAAGTGCTCTGTAGATGTCAAGGTATCACTTTTTAAAGCTTTCTGTACACCATTGTACACGGCTCACCTGTGGAGTAACTACACGGCTCACCTGTGGAGTAACTACAAGGCTAGAAGCATACACAAACTAAAAGTTGCATACAATGATGCTTTACGGTTGCTGCTGAGGGTACCAAGATGGCACAGTGCCAGCCAGCTGTTTGTTAACTTGGGGGTACCTACCTGTCAAGCCCTTTTAAGAAAGTTAATGTACAAATTCATGTGTCGCCTAGAAGACTCGGACAATCATGTTATCTCGATTTTAATTAACCCTGTGAAGAGTTCTACCCGGTTCTCTTCCATGATTTGGAGACATTGGCGCAATAGCCTCTACAGACCGTGAGCATGTGTGGCTAGCTGTGATTGGACTGATTTTATGTTTTTATCTGTTTGTTTTTAGCTTTTTATCTTATTTATTGATGTGTGTTTTGTCTTTTTTGTATGTGATATGGACCTTGAGTCTGGAATAAAGATTTATATTATAACAAGCTGTCAAGCTGTCAAAACTCTGTACTCAAACCGGAAGTACTCGGCCTCACACCCACCCGCCGGAAGTTGATAGACGCCATCTTGTGCACAGAGCCTATTGTCTGGATTAGAGCAGAAGCTATTAAATGTTTTAGGAATAGCATATACACAGAATAAAAAGGATCCACGTGGATATAAAGGTATTGGTATAAAGCTACTTACTAAACGGAGGTAGTTTTTTATGCAAAAATATAAATGTGCAATAAAGAAGACTTGGACAAGTCCAGTTTTTTGTTGTGTTAGCTCTATACTTACAATACATTGGATTTGACAGGAAACAGTAAAGATAATTTGCTGACTGTCATCTTTAATTTCAGGGTGTTTTACGCATCAGATAAAGAGTGTAGGAATAGTCTTTGTTTTCTCACGTTACCGCCCCAAAGTGAGTTTCTTTCTGATTCCTTCTGACAGTGAGAGACACCAGAAAGCCAGTGGAGAGCTCAGCACTGGTGACACGCTCTACCTGCTGAGCCTCCACTGCCTTCAACAGCTATAGGAGCTAATCCTTTGAACAGTTAAAACACCTATAATCGTCATATTATAATGTTTGCACTTCATGATCTGTCAGGTTCCTCACACACACACACACACACACA